>JARJDU010006094.1:0-12416 GCA_030264695.1 Lissagria laeviuscula
GGAGGCACCGCCGAATGGGTCTCGGGTTAATAACACCGGGTTCGAGTTTATCATCCCCCCGGAAGCGCCAGTTTTTACACCTACGGAAGCAGAATTTGCTCAGCCCTTGGTTTACATTGACAAAATTCGACCCATTGCTGAGAAGTTTGGGATATGCAAGATCAAACCACCTGCTGTAAGTGCCATTTATATTCTTTTTTTGGAGATTTATTCGTCGGATTTGCATATGTGTCCAGGAGATAAATATTCTGATTGGTATGGTATTGTGTTATTTATAGTGTTTCCATAATGGATTATTATAGAGCTGTCATATTCTGTTCATTTTCCATTATAGTACTTCGCCATTTTGTCAATTGCATGTACATACATGCATATGTTTCATCATGTTGATAATACTTTTGAAGTATATCAGTATGTATCATAATGATAGTTCCATATGCTAGGGAGTTTTCTATTCATTTTTTCATGTGCTTTTGCCTTAAATTTGAGATATTAATATGAACTGGTGTAAAACTAGCAATACGGAGGCCGATCTTTTGTCGTGTGACTTCAGCAACCAAAATCACATATTTCTATACATTTATCTATATAGTATGATACATATTTGGAATCTGCATGAAACTGAGTTTCCGATGGTAGAAAATTTGTTATCAAAACGTACTTAGCACCTATGATATAAAAGTAACATAGTTTTGTTTTTGACAGTTCGCTGTACTTGTTCTAATTAAACTCATGCGATCGTTTCGATATTTTTGCATTCGGAATTTAATCTAGAAGCAGCTATATTAATTTAATTCATATGGCCACAATGCGTCCGGATCTAATTGGCAAAAATTGGAGAAGTGCGCCTAAAGGAGTGCCCGACTTTGGAACAAAATCATTAAAAGCTTAGCAATTTGTAAATTTCTTAGACAAACTATAAATGCTATTACTTAAGGGTATGATTCTACATCGATTAATATCTACTTGATTGAAATTGTATTTACCGTCAAGTTTGCGCAATTCCTTCTGTAAGCAACTACCGCATTTGACCTAATGGAATTCAGTCGATCTATCTTACGTGATTGCAATTGTTATATATATTCAATCATATAGGGTGTTAGGTGTTTACATGTGACTTCATTTTTAATTATAATTACAATATCTTTTTTGTGAACTTCCATTTGTCCCTGTCCTTTGCCATCTTCTTAGCTTCGCTAACTGTTGTCAATCTTTTCTCAATTAATTCTTTTGTTTGTCTTCCTTGTTCGACTTCCTTCTTTCATTCTCGGGAGATGACTCCCTCGTCCCAGCTGCTTCTCTTCTATGAATTTGTCTATTCCTACTACTTCTAGTTTTTCTCCTTATTTCTTCGATCCTTACTCGATCCATTCGGGTCACTCTTCTCAAATACTTCATTTCCATTGCTTCTATTTTGCTTCTTTCTTGGTATGTTAACGTCCATGTCTCGCTTCTTCGTGAGCGAAATGCGATTGCAATTGTTATTAAATTGTAAATCTCCTGCATTAATTTGGTTAAGGTAGCAATAATGCGTCCATGTAACATTGACTGTTGAATTAAGACTTAAGTTTGTATCAGTCAACGGTTAAACATATTGCAACTTCTTTCATTGTTTTTCTAGCTAAGAGAATATTATACCATAGTAAAACTTTTTTAATGTTGTCATGCATTCTAGAAAGTTCTCCTTATCGGTTTCAAATAGGATATTCTTGTGTGTTTACACAGATGCATCATGTCTATTTTAGATATTTATAATGTTAATGGTTTGCTTTATTAGTTTTAGTAGATGATGTAAATAAAATCAATGATTTTATGACATTTCAAATGTATTTGAAATTTGTAATACATTGTCATAAAGTCTAGTCTTTTTTATTTGCTTCAAATTGATTAAAATATTACATATGCAACTATTGTTACATTATATCTCATGTTATCATTTAGCCATTTGCATTTATTCAAATTATTCTGAATTGTTTAACGAAATTTGATAGGATCAGCATTTCTTATTTAAATACGCATTTAACAAAAACAATTCACTACATCTCTTCTAAATATTTTTGTTCTATTTGGTAAAGCTTTTTACTTAGTGCTTTTGCATTTTTGATCTTTCTTTAGTACTTACCATATTTTCTATTGAATCTTTTACAGTAAATCATGAAATTATGTATATCATATCCTTGGATGTCTGAGTTATTTTTATGAATTTTCTTTTCCTATTAGAAATAAATTAAACACTCTAGGCCATTTGTATGTTGTAGAGCAACATTTTTACTTCTTCGAAACCTTATTTTCATGAACATATATTGTTTTTCATTGCCTTGGCAGCTGCATCCGTGGGCAGCCTGCGAAGAACTGGTACATTCTAGAACAACTGGACGTGTAAAAATCAAAACTAAATTGAATTCTCTTCTATTTAGCATTGTATTTTTTTTCCTATCTCGAAAAATACCAAAATAGCGGCAGCTTAAAACAAAAGTAATTTTCCGCCTATAAACGACTTTCAAATAGTCATATAAAATTGAAAAACAAAAATATCTACAAAAACCTTATGCTACATTATAAAGAATTTAGTTTTTCATATTGGAAGCAAAGAATGAGCAAAATCGGTGTGATAGATTCCGAGATTTGTTAACAGCCAGTTGGAAAGGATTGGTTTTGACAGAGTCGGGGCTTTAGGCGTATATGGTTTGCCGTGTTGCAAAATCAGTCCGTCAAGTCAAGTAAGTCACACGACTTGAAAAAAGGTAATAAATTTTATGGGTGATAATGGGGGCTATAATCATGGGCCCTATGCGCGTGTGTAGCGTGCTTAGGCCTCAAATCACCTCTGGGTTACAAAGAAAAGCGAGTTAATGTTTTACTTTTGGTTTAATAAAATTGAAGATAGAAAATAATATTTTTCGCTGTAACATTGCAACGAAGTTATATACCAAAATATTGTTTTAGTAAAGGGGCCGTCATAGTGCGGCTCCAGAGCCGCATGGGGCGTTTTGGTCCCCGTAAGTGCAGCTCTGGGTGCCACCAGAGATTCTGATTTGAGGGTGCCGAAGTGGACTTGGACTGCGATAGAGTTACACGTTAATGAAGGAAAACAATCCGTTTCGGGGGGTGGGGGCTACTGAGAGAATCGCGCTAAGAAGAGCTATCAAGCTACTAGGCGTAATATGAATTGTATGAAATTTGATTATTTCTGGGGATGCTGGGATATAATCCGCATCGGTTACCAAAATGTCTTAAGCAACCACTGCTCAGATGAAATATTTACGGTTAGGCGCTAAACTTTAGAGAGATTTTGCTTTCAAATTTGCGTTGTAATATGCATATTTGGCTTTTTCGCTAATAAGTTTGCCGATCACTGTTTTAGTAAAATATTCTGGACATCTTAAGGATTACGAAAAGGCAAAAAATAAGTTTCTGAATTATGATTTTTCTTTTATCATTTTACTACTTTTACACTCATACTTCAAACAGAAACATATACATCTTACAATTCTAAACTATTACATTTGCAATTCTTTCAACCCTTTAATGCATTTACAACAATTAAAAAATTGACAGCTTTTGATAATTCAAAATTATGGATAACCTACCATTCATGCCACTTTTTCTAGTACTTCGTTCGCTTTTATACTCCCTTTTGATATTTTTAGTGCGACTAACACAAATCTTAAACTTTTTTAGAATTGGCAGCCGCCCTTCGCAGTAGATGTAGACAAATTAAAGTTCACACCAAGAATACAAAGACTTAATGAACTCGAAGCTAAGACTCGCATTAAATTAAACTTCCTAGACCAAATTGCGAAATTCTGGGAATTACAAGGCTCCTCTTTGAAAATTCCTATGGTGGAGAAGCGCGCTTTGGACCTATACACATTACATCGCTTGGTGGAAAATGAAGGAGGATTCAACACGGTCACAAAGGATAGAAAATGGGCTAAAATTGCTGTACACATGGGTTATCCTCATGGCAAAGGTACCGGAACGATACTCAAAACGCATTATGAGAGATTACTTTATCCCTATGAGTTGTTCACTAATGAAAAGAAGGTAACTACACAATCTTTACTTTTCTGTATTATTGTATGCATAATAATTATATAATTATAGCCTGGAGATGGTCTAGAAGTTGGTGATACAAAAGATGAAGACTATAAACCACCTATACCGATTCTTCCAACGAGTGCAAACAACAGCCCTAAAAAGAATGGTTGCACACGTCGTATTAACAAAGCTGAGAAAAGTAAAGACAAGTTGAAAACTAAGAGCAACGGAGATGTGGACATTAAGCAAGAACCGGAGGACGAAAAGGAAGTCAAAAAGGAAAAACGCGATAACAAAGAAAACAAGGAAGAGATCAAAGATGTTAATGGTACGACGAAGCTTTTGCGATCCTCTCCTATCAAAGATGAAGATGGCGATGGCAATAAGGAGCTGAAGCGTCTGCAGTTTTATGGACCAGGACCTAAGATGGCAGGATTCAATATACGGAAGAAAGCTGATGATAAAACGAGGGGGAAGGTTACTGATTATCAATTTGACTTTGACCCTGTAAGTGTTTCCTTTGTTGGAAAAACTTGCATGTACTAAAAGCGATCTTTTTATTCTTATAGCTTGCGAAGTATATTTGTCACAATTGTCAACGCGGTGATGCTGAAGAACAAATGTTGCTGTGCGATGGTTGTGATGATAGCTATCATACATTCTGTTTGATGCCGCCATTAGCTGAGATTCCTAAGGGCGATTGGTGTTGTCCTAGATGCATTGCTGCAGAAGTTTCCAAACCAACAGAAGCTTTTGGTTTTGAGCAAGCTCAGAGGGAGTACAATCTGCAACAGTTTGGTGAAATGGCTGATACTTTTAAGTCGGAATACTTTAATATGCCTGTACATGTAAGAATTAATGTTGCAAATCGTAATACATTTTATTTGTTTATTTCGATGTATTTTTAGTTGGTACCAACTTCAATGGTTGAAAAAGAATTCTGGAGAATTGTTTCTTCTATTGATGAGGATGTCACAGTTGAATATGGAGCTGATTTACATACTATGGATCATGGGTCAGGTTTTCCCACTAAAAATTCAATTAATTTGCAAACTGGTGACCAAGAATATGCCTACTCTGGATGGAACTTGAACAATTTACCTGTTTTAGAAGGTTCTGTCTTGGGTTACATTAATGCTGATATATCAGGAATGAAAGTAAGTTATCACAAACTCCAATAAAAAAAGATGGATTATTTACATAACTTTATAATCAGGTTCCATGGATGTATGTGGGCATGTGTTTTGCTACCTTTTGTTGGCACAATGAAGATCATTGGAGCTACTCCATAAATTATCTTCATTGGGGAGAACCAAAAACATGGTATGGTGTATCTGGCATGCAAGCTGAACTATTTGAGAAAACTATGAAAAGTGCAGCTCCAGAATTGTTTCATACCCAACCGGATTTACTTCATCAATTGGTGACAATTATGAATCCAAATATTTTAATGAATGCTGGTGTGAAAGTTTTTCGAACTGATCAACATGCTGGAGAGTTTGTAATCACTTTTCCTCGAGCTTATCATGCTGGCTTCAATCAAGGGTAAGTTCACTATAAAAATATTAATATTCTTATAGAATTGTTCTCATATACATATTAAATATTCTAGATATAATTTCGCGGAAGCTGTAAACTTTGCCCCGGCTGATTGGATTGCCATGGGCCGCGAATGCGTCATGCATTACTCGCAATTACGACGGTTTTGTGTCTTCTCTCATGATGAATTAATCTGCAAAATGGCTACTAACTCTGATAAGTTGGATATAACTGTTGCGGCAGCTACCTATACCGACATGCTGCGGATGGTCGAAACCGAGAAGAAACTACGCAAAAGTCTTTTAGACTGGGTAAGTATTAGAATTGATTCTTGTTAGCACGTTTCTTTTTCAATGCACACTGATTCTATTTAATAGGATAACAGCAAAGATAAATAATGACTGTATTTTAATAGGGTGTAACTAACGCTGAAAGGGAAGCGTTTGAATTGCTGCCAGACGACGAGCGCCAATGCGAAATCTGTAAAACAACCTGTTTCATGTCCGCCCTTACATGCGATTGCACAACGGAAATGCTAGTTTGTTTACGTCATTACAATTCACTATGCAAATGCGCTCCCAATAAACATACACTACGTTACCGGTATACACTCGACGAGCTTTTGCCTTTGTTGCGAAGCCTCAAACAAAAAGCAGAGTCGTTTGATCGATGGGCCGATTGCACCAAGAAGGTCCTCGACCGGAAACATCCAAAGAGCGTCACATTGAGCGAATTGCGCGCGTTAGCAGCCGAAGCTGAAGGCAAAAACTTCCCTAAATCTGATCTAATGCTAACCCTGTCGAATGCTATCGAAGATGCCGAGAAATGTGCAAGTGTTATACGGCAATTAGACTTGAAAAAGGTGCGTACACGCCATTCCTATGATCAGAGGAATAAATTGACATTAGAAGAGCTGAGATTATTCTATGAAGAGATTGATAGTCTTGCTTGTATACTTGAAGAAGAGAAAATAATCAAGGAGTTGTTAGATCGCACAAATAATTTTGAGAGTGAAGCAGAACGCTTATTGAGGGTGAAATTATCCGATTGTCAATTGAAAGAGGTCGAAGATACCATTGGCATGAGTAGTGATCTTTGCATTGACCTACCATCATTGAAGGCCTTGACGAATCGTCATAATCAATTGAAATGGGTGAAAGAAGTATACGACGTGCGGAAGAAGTCCGGCGAGATCGCAGATGTTGAAACCTTAAAGACCTTAGTACGTAAAGGCATTAGTCTACCTAATGATCTACTAATTGAAACCATGCTGAACGATATCCAGTCTGTTATAACTCAGGCCGAAGACTGGGAAGCCAAAGCACAAGCCTTATTCAAGAAAACAGGTCCTGACGTTCTAGTCGAAGCCGAAAACCTTATAAATATGGCGAGTAGCATTGACGTTTATCTTCCTACGGAAAACCATCTTGTCGACAGTGTTAATAATGTTAAGGATTGGTATAAACTCTTGCAAGAAATCAATTCTCTTGAATTCTATCCGTATTTATCTTCAATCGAAGATCTCGTCAAGAAGAGCAAGAGTTTTCCTTTTCAATTAGATGAAGTCGATCGTCTTAAACGGTACATATCTGACGCCAACGATTGGAAAAACAAAACTTCTAAGACGTTTCTTCGGAAAACCGCCACGAATACTTTACTAGATGCGCTTTCCCCACGATCTCATGCATCACCAACCAAAGGCCGGAAACGTAACACTGAAGAAGTTTTCAAAATTACCGAGAATATGGATCAAGCTTCTCTTGTAGCAGCTTTCAAGGATGCGGAAGAGCGAGAGATGAAGTTTATCGAAGCTACTAGAACCACTAACAAAGCAAAAGTGCTCACAAAAGAATCAGAGTCAACATTTTGCATTTGTGCCAAACAAGCTACTGGACTTATGATGCAATGTGAACTCTGTAACGATTGGTTCCATTCTACTTGTCTGACATTGCCGAAGGGAAGTGGGCGTCGACTGAGGAAGAATATTAAATCATCTGCGATACATATTGGTGTGAAGGATTTTAAATTCCTTTGTACGAATTGCAATCGGACAAAGAGGCCGAGACTTGAAACGATTTTGTGTTTGTTGATGGCATTACAGAAGCTCTTGACTCGGATACCTGAAGGCGATGCATTGCAATGTCTTACGGAACGGGCAATGAATTGGCAGGATCGTGCTAGACAAATGCTTAATCTTCCTGAGGTGGCAGCAGCTACGACTAAGATTCAGGCCATGACGCAGAAGTTCACGGATTCGAAGAACAAAAATGGAAATATTAAGAAAGGCGAAGGGGGGGTGGTGGATAAGGATGCTATTTCGTTGTTATGTAGTGAAGATGAGTCGCAATCTGCAGTTAGTAGTATATCTTCGGATGAGGACGATTGCAAGGATGAACATGCTTATTCAATGCATTCAAAACTGGGAGAGACTGACTTTTCAGTACAAATAAAAGATGATACGAGAGAATTACTTCATGAACTCCTGGTGGAGGGTGATATGTTGGAGGTAACAATGGAAGAAAACACGCAGTTATTCCAAGTAGCTTTTATGTCGAGGGATTTTAAAAAGAATCCTAATATAATTGATTTCGATGTAAGTATTACAATTTTTATTGCATTTAATATTTTATTAATTGATTTATTGTACTATAATAGTTAGCTACAAAGGTCCAAGCACGCAAAGGCCGAAAACGACGGTCCGAAGCAGACGAAACAAAGAAGAAAGATGCAGCTGTAGTGAAAAAGCCCAAAACCAAAAAGAATCAAAAGGACAATGCCAACGGCGGTGTGAAAAAACCGATGAAAAAGCGTAAAGGACGCGCGCGAAATTCTCAATCTAGTTCAGATGACGATGCCGATGAAGAATCGTTGTGTGCGTCGGATGCTTGCTTACAACCGACAGGTGAGGAAGTTGACTGGGTGCAGTGCGACGGTGGGTGTGAGCAGTGGTTCCATATGGCTTGCGTAGGCCTTTCGGCTAAAGACATTAACGAAGACGAGGATTACTACTGCTCGGCATGTCCGCCTCCTGAAACTGTGAAGGAACAATTGAAATTAGCTAATGCTAAGGACATAGTTATAGAATATTAAATGAACTATCATTCTTATGTAGCTAAAATGAAGTGAATTCAGAATTCGGAAGATTTCTTTTTTTGCAATATTCTTCCAATCCTGACTAAAGTCGACAATTTAATCGAAATTAATTTCGCAGTTGCTCTTTTTGAATTGAATCATCAAAATTTATATATAAAAGAATATGAAGAGATTATCTACTGAGTTCAGTCCAGGACCGTTTTTCTTGCGTTTATTCAGGTTTTGGTTCTTTATTAAAATAAATATCCTATTTGTGATACTTTTAGCACTTAGATATATGCAGAACATAATGCTTTCTCACAGATTCATTCATAAATGATGATTAAGCAATGGTGTGTCCCAGTGTTAATATTGACAATTATGCACCTTTTATCGTAATTTATTTATTATTTCATTCAAATTAGAACATGCATACATATACTACTTATATATATCATTGTTTGCAACAATGTTATGAAGTTCAAATTATATTTATGTAAATACTTTGTGTTGGTGGTAGCAATCAATTAAGTTGCCATCGGTAACAATAACATCATATTATTGTAAACATAATTGTTTTAGTAAGATACAATATGATGAGTTAGACTTGTGAATGATGTGCGATCATGAGTAAAGTGAGTGATAATTTGCTATTCGAGGAAACAGTATTGTGTTTTTTTCAATAATGTATATATTATGTGTAGGATACAATTGAATTTATTTTAGTAGTGTTCATTTATTTTTATACAAAAAAATAATAACATACGAGAGATGGAAAATTATGTATGTGTCACATAACACATAAAATCTAAACATAAATGTTACTTAAGTATTATAATTATTGTAAATATTGTGAATGTGTTAATTAATACTTTATTCGCCAGATATAGTATGCTTTTTTTAATGGATTCTACTGACTATCTGATCGATATGAGTTTGTTTGTAGTTCGCTATTAAATGATGTTGGGGTTGACAACAGGAATACCTATTGCTGACCGACCTCTCAGCAGGGCATCTGGTGCTGGAGGAGACTGCTGGTCCTTTTTGGAGACGGCAGCAGTGGCCTGGTGCAGTATCAGATTCCCTGCTACCATCCTCGACGAGGTCTGTCAGCAGCAGGTGTCCTTACCGTTATCTCCAGCGAGCCAGACTCTACCTTACAGAAGGAAGTACAGTTTTCAAAAAGGTTTTGTTAAGAACAACTGCATTATTTTTATGAAACATTTATTTGACCTAGCAAACATGAAGGAATTAAATTAATCAAACCATTTTCATTATTCGAATATAAGTATAACAAGGGCACTAAAAACATAATAGATCTTTTATAACATTTACAATGCAAACAATCTTATTAAGTATGTAACTTTAATGTAATGTTCACCACAACTAAATTGACATAATTCAACGGTCTAAAGTATCCTTTTTGCCTCTAGCAGCCAAAAACGGAGAAGTAGCCGCCGCATCTAAGTTATCTCTTGTCTGTCTGTCGAGAGTGCTCTCCTCATCAATGAGCAGTTTCTTCCCCCTGGTAGTGAAATACGGATCATATCTGCTCTCATCATCTCGTCTCATTAATTTCCAATGGGGTTCTTCTGCAAACAGGCGACTGATAGAAAAAGTTGGCGTTTTCTTTCCTCGATTCGCCCAGAATGCATCCTCTTGAACCTTCTTGCCTCGGTTAGCCCAAAACGGTTCTTTTTTGCCTCTTGTTGCCCAAAATGGATCTTTTTTACCTCTCATTGCCCAGAAAGGTTCTCCTTCATTTCGATTTGTATCTAACGCAGCTTTTTTGCCTCGATTTGCCCAAAACGGTCCTAGTTCGTCACCGCCACGAGTCAATCGCTTCCAGAAACTTTTATTGTTGCAATTTGAATTTGTCAAGAAATCTTTACATACATTCATACCTTCTAGACATACGGGATCTAGATTAAGAGTATCGGTGATGTCTTCATAAATCTAAAACATAAATCATTAACTGATTTTCAATTGAATGATTACATTAATTACCTCGTCTATGCCAGCAACATATGAAGTGAAAAACACTATTATAATCACGGAGAGAAGTTTCATTGTGCAGAGACACCATCAACTACACTTAAGAGGGCAAGAACGTAACGACTGAAAAGAGCAGTTGGTGGAATTTGCTTTAAATACGAAGCTGGACATGCAGGTAAGAGGTGCGGGCATGAGTTCTGCGCCTTGGGCCTAGGAGTCAGTTCAGATTAGCGCGGGGCCAAAGGGAGTCCCACTGCTAAGTTGTCACTCACTAGTCTGATTACATTCTTAGTTTGTTCTTTCATTTCCTAAACAACTTGGTACGCTGTGATATGTGCAAGGTGGACATCACCATGGGAATACACACATTCATCTGTTATTTACTTTCATTTGTAGGCACATTTTGTACGAAAACAACTGGCTGCTTATTAAAATTTTCTCGTTTGTCGCATTATGTTATATAATTGAACTGATGAAATAATATTTTATTTGCCATTTAGACATAAATGTGAGTAGTTGACTAAAATATCAAAAAAGGAATTGCAATTAAAGTAAGGTCAAGATTTAAACATATTTTAAATATTACATATCTTATACTAATTTTGAGAAATTGAAATAACAATTCAAAATTTATGTCAAGAAAAGGTTTTCATTGGTCTAAAATTGAAATCAAACTTGGATTGCGCATGACGTACTTTGTACAGCATTGAGTTAAGTGATAAGTCGATGCGGCGCGCTGCATGCTGCAGGCGGTGAGGAGGGTCAGTCTTCGGTGAACAATGTCGATGCGCGTGTGTTTATACCATTTAATTCTGCAATAACTTAAATAAATTGAAATAAATTTGTGAACAAAGCCTAATGTGAATTAATAAATTCTGTGTAGCTTGTAAATCTGCGCGATTATGACTTAAGTGTGTTTAGAATATCAAAGTGCGTTGTGTTAGCAGTGCTTGTGATTATCAAGTGATCTTGTACTGTTCCTGCAAAGTGTATTTTCTGGACATTTTCCAAGGTAAACGCTTTGAATTCATATCTATATTTTTTTCATTCTACACTAGTATATTATAATAATAATATTAATTTAAATAGTAAAACCTACATTGCTTAAGTTAGTAACAGACAAGCAGAAACGTGTTGCTTGTATGACATTGCAAAGGACACAGGTATTCATATTAAGCGTTGATAACAATTCATCGGCGCCACTCCGTCGCGCGTTTGGTTTGTATGAAGATATACAATAAACAATGTAGAATTTACGTATGTCTCTTCATTTACTTCATCAAAAAGAACATTGTTTTTTCCGTGGTTGAAAGGAGTATAAGATAAAACCCCTAATTATTATATTAATACAATATTGCATAATTGAAAGTTTGACCTAATTATTTCAATAATTCTATCTTTTTGGTATTTCAGATTTTATTGATTACATTGATTGACTGTAAGTGGTCAATTGTTGCAGAATTAATTTAAAAAATATGGGCGAAAATTACATTAAATTATCAATTAGGAAAGCGCATAAGAAGTTTTGATTTTTATGCGGAAATAACCGAAATAAATTCACCAAAGTCAAGTTAGTTTTTGGCGTTATTTTGCTAGTAATTCCAAAGTTATTACCCAGAATAAAATGAAAAAAATGGGACAAAACTATATTAAATTTACAGTTAAGAAAACGCCCAAATTTTTATGTGGAAATGCGCAAGGATCTTACAGCCGTGTGTAAAATTCAATTCGATAGCTTGAGAAGTTTCGGAGATATGCTGCAAAATGTG
>JARJDU010006097.1:0-22057 GCA_030264695.1 Lissagria laeviuscula
GTATCTTTTGTCTTGCGATACTATAGATAACTTCAAACTCAGATAAGTACTTTGTAGTGATACTATCGACAAGCTTTTGTCATGTCACGTAGATAGCTTCTTTCTTGTCACTCACAGCTTTTTCTAAGCCTTCAAATTACCAACTCATTGCAACTATTGGAAGAGTTCACCTAACTAAGTAATTAAATTTCGAGCTTTAATCGAACGGACGTCCGCCACGGAAGTTTTCTACATTTGGAGTAATCAACAGCCGTATAACTTAGAATTAATTCGAGTATGTTAATAATATTGTAATAATCTTATTCGAAATCGTAAATTTACTTCAAGCAGTTTGCGTCTTTCCTTGCTAGCGGACAAGAAATTAACTAACACACACTTCTACATAATTACATTTGAATATATTTAAACTTTATAATTAAATATTTTGTATTTTGCGTATACGGTTAGTTTTCATAGTTTATTTTTTATGAACTCAGCTCAATTTGTATTTTTAGCATGAATATAGATAGTTTTTTTACATATTGTATAATTCTCCTCCTTTTCCTCTATTTTTTTTCTCCATGCAACATCTGCCATCCGCCGAAAACTAAATATGAGAAGCGGTGGTTGGTTGCGTGTGAAGATGGATGGGATGCTTCATGCACCCCGGATGAAATTCGATCTTTTCGAAAACGTTTAAAAAAGGCGTAGGCAATATGGCCGGCTTTGACGCACTAGGATTAGAATGTTAATAACTTGCAATATCCGCAGGGGCGGACTACAAACTAAAAAATACAAATAAATCAAAGTTTGTTGCTTTAAGTTCTATTTAGATCTGCTAAGAGTATGGAAGATTTTTTAATTTAATCAAAGATGTATGTGCTAATTAATTATTTTCGTGCAAGTAAAGGCCGCCCCCCAACAGACCGAGACCGAGAACGAAAAAGTTAAAAGTCATATGTAGGTATTCTCAACAAACTTCCGAGAACGAAAAGATGCCCGAGAACAGGAACGAGAACCTTTCCTTCCTGTTCTCGGGCCAGTGTCTCAACCAATCAACGATGAATATTTAGCCAAAGATGCATTTAAGCATCAAGCACACACCAGAAACCCAAATATACCTAGAATATCGAAATTGATTCGTTCTTGTTTATTGTTCATCTGCTTTATATTTTTATTCCCGTTCCCGTTTTCGGGCTGTTGTGAAGAGCCCGTTAGGTTCATAATTAAATTGTCCCTTAAAAGAAGTTTTTCCACCTGAGAACTTATTTCTACATCCAGAAAAAATTAATAATTATTTAAAATAAAATAAACATTACAAGTAAAATACCCGAAAAGTATAAATAAACGTGAAAACCTCTCATCCATCGAAACACGACTCACGAACCCAGTTGGACCAATTACGAAGGCAAATATTGCTGCTCGTAAAAAGCGTAATTGTAAAATGTTGTGAAATTTCAGATTATGGTTCGTCGGACGCATTAAAATAATTGTCACGGTCTGCAAGGTAAGTATCATTACGCCAGGGGCCGGCAATTTTAGGCCTCGCCAGCATGCGACTAGCACATATAACGATATCTCTTCATAGCCATAGACATATAACAGATCCGCAGCCGCGTCGAGCTACCAGTGAAGACTCTTCCTTTGTGCACATGGCATTGTGCGTTCATTGCGACCTGCGGACCAGAAAGCACTCTTCAGCAATGGTAACTTGGTATGTTCGTTGACTTGGTGGGGCCACCATTCAAAGGTTGGCAGCGAGCATGCCGCAAGTGGACATGTAGAGACACGCGGAACGACAACTTCAACAACAAGAAGAAGGAAGGAAGGTATATATAAGACGGTAAGGTATATACATATAAGCACTATAAGTAAGGAGGTATGTTCGAGGATGAGGACTTTACGTTTCATTGAACAAGTTCGGGTGCGCCTTATAACGTCTCTACATTCCTAGACGTAATCGTTACATGTACTACTAGATGTAAGCACTTAGTTCTTACTAAGTGAAATATCTATATTTTATAAAATATTGGTTAATTAACTTTGTTAAGAAATGTCTAGAGAATCTTACATCTTGTACGATTTATTTACATTTTCATTGCAAGTATAATAAAAACGTTATCATGTAGTATAACTATATAAATACTTGGATAATGAAACTTAAAGTCAACGAAAATACAAGTAATTGTACGTGGAATTAATTTTATTTATGATGTTGACTATGAATGTTGAAACATATACACACCACCATTTCGTTAAACATTCAATAACAAGATTAAAGCATGGTTTTAAAACAAATTGAGAATTTGTCTCTAGATGTGGAACGCTATCAACTGTATAAATATAAGTTTGTTATACCACGAGCGTTATAAAACTAAATAAAACTATGCAAATAGACCGATGACTTTAATTTCATGGGTGGAACTTTTGTAAGTTACTTACATCAATAAAAATGTCATCAACTTTGTGCCGAATGGAACGGATCGGTTTAGGTTAATTAATTTTTATTTTGATTACTATTTAGATCTATAAAACAAATTATCCACGCTTGATTGATAATCATAGCAGAAAACAACTGTTGCATTATGGCTCATAAATCACTATATATATATATATATATATATCATTGCGAAGCCACACTCAACGGTAGCGCTTATCATTTTACCAGCCCAGCTATATTTTTGCAAGTTTATTGTAAATATTTAAATAAACTTTGTGATTTTAAATAAAATTCTGTATTCTTCAAAATATATTTTACAAGTCATTTGAGTATTTATACGTTGCGAAAAGTAATTTTCCTAAATTTGTCTAAATTTACAATCGGAGGACAGTAGAACCTCGTTTAACGAGCACTTCGCATAACGAGCAATTCTCATAACGAGCAAAAATTATTTTAAAAAAATAACCCGCTAAGCGAGCGATGTTTCGCATAACGAGTGACCTGGAAATGCTTAAAGCATGGGAAACTGTAGCATCGATACATTGAAAAGCATCATTCTATCAAGGATGGAGACTCTATTCGCGCTACAAATTTATTCAATGATAATCCGATGTCGCATTTTTAGCAAATTTTGGACCGTCGGCAAAAACAAATGTCTCTGAACAACTTTCTAGTAAAAAGGAATTGGGTTGTTACTAATTTGTATTTCGATTATTTTGTTTTCTGCAAACCGAATTCGCATTCTAGGTTAGTTTATACCGAGATAGAAAAAAATATGAAGATGAAGCTCGCTCCTTAACAATTTATATGAATTCTTCTTTGAATAAATTACACTTACTCATAACGGTTTCTAAGTGTTTTTTTGTTGAAAATGTCAATTTTTGAATATTTTCTAGTCATGGAACGCATTATCGTAGTTTAAATTAATTAATGCGGTAAAAATTGTTTCGCTTAACGAGTGTTTCGCATTACGAGTAATACTCCAGAACGACTTAAGCTCGTTATTCGAGGTTTCACTGTAGTAATATTACACAGTGAAACAATAAAGTGTAAAGTTAGGAAAATTTGTTAGAAAGTCAACTAAAAGCGAACAGTTATGGGGGCCTAGGGTTTGAGTCCAAGTTCTGAACTGCTTAAATAAATTATAGAATTTATTACAATAATCTGACACTTTTAAGTAAACTTCATCGTTTGCTGCGCAAGTTTAAAAAATTTAATTTTACATTTAAATTCGTAATACTAATTGCAATATTGTTACATTAATTACTATTAAAATAAGTATTTTCCTACCAAATTAATAATGCAATGTACGCACGAAAATACATGTACTACTTGCAGAAATGCTATAAATAATCAACGTTTCGTTTGCTGCATAACCACCAAGACCAAGCCAAACGAAACATGAATGCTGCTAGCCATATTATAAATAAATACAAATTTGCTATCGGCTGCATGCAATTCTATTCAACAATCCAACATCGCCTTGCCATACTTATTAATTATTGTAAACGATGCAATTTCCATACTCGCTTATTAAACTCTTCAACAGTTAAATTTCATACCCTCCAAGGCTTTGACAACTCATGCTAATCTAACTGAGCTCAACTCAACTCTACTCAGCAAGATCTTGTTTGTTATTAATAGAAGAAGAACTCGCGTCGAGGTAAATTTCCTGCGCTACTAGACATTAAATATGCAATTTACGTTATATGCTCCTGCAGCATGTAAGGCAGTTGATGCTGCGACTAGTTTTTAATCTCGTTTATAATATAATCGTCTGCTCGTCGCCATACCATGCATGATAATATTCCAGAAGCTGCTGCCAACGACGACATTTTTACTTCTATTTTTTTTACAAGACGCTTTCTTTTTGGAGCTTGGTGTGTAATGACATGCAGCGAGAGCCCGACCGGAAGTCCGATGAACGGTGCAAACAGCAGCCGACAGCAATCTGGATATTTTTTTGCATTGAGTATCGAAGCAAGCAAGCACTCTTCAAGACCGGATCCGGATGGGATTGCGACTATACGATGGATTTCTTAAATTTCGATAAACTGAAACGGATCATGTTTCCCACCATTTGTTAGTTTTACGAAACGAATGGATAGATACATCATATGAATAAATGTGTATTCACTAATTTGTTTTTGATACAGGTTTTCAAAGGTTGTGTTGTTGTAATTTATTCGAGAGCAAATTCGAACAAGTAGGATTGAATGAGTTGAGATAAAGAGTTCATTCATAAAAAGAACTTGTGTTTTCGTGTTGCGTGAATAGTGGACTGACCGGACTCGAGAGCAGCAAAGATTCACTCCGAGAAGAGAAAAAGACTCTCGATGTTGATGGTCAAGGTGATGTAAAGTAAGGTAACTTTGTAACGAGCAACTGATGAGTGAAGCGCTCAGCCAGTATCCAAGATGGACACACCTCGTAGCATCCGCTCCATCGGCGCGCAATGACCGCCATGATATTAGCATCAAGGATTAATTAATCTCCGTATTTCGTCGAGCGAAATTTAAATGAAACAAGTTTCAACAAGTTTATACTAACTTGATGGATTTAAATGAAACAATGATTTTGATGATTGTTATTGTAGCTCAATATTAATTAAATATTGTTTTCCATAAATGTCAACATACTCGATAAATGATTGGCAAAATATTTACCGACCGATATCTTATCTTAACAGGAGACAGACAGACTTCCGTCTTGAGAGGAAGTCCGTCGCCCAGTCGCAAAACGCAAATACTTTGATTTATTCTAAATGAAAGAAACACTTGTCGTTCATTTCGAGATCATAAATTCAAGAGCGCCATAAAACAATTTCCTAACCTTTTTCCACTTTTTTTGCCTCCTTTCTACCTGTCCGTCAGAATTCTGAAGTGGATATTAAAAGCAGCTATTGTTGCCCTCATTGCACTTACCTAGCAACCCGGCTGGCATTTAGCTGGCTATTGTCAAAAGAGATAATAAAAGAACGTAGACGAAGATTACAATGGGCGCCGAGCGCGTCTAATCACAGGCCTAAACAAGGTTTCTAAGTAAAAGGAAAGATTCGGGCGTAACCAGAAACGCACCTCGACTGCAAGAAGAGGCCAGAATCGGTGCTTCAATCAGCGGTGGTATCAAGTATCGCTTACGATTTACAATCCTCCTCTTAACTTTTCTCTTTTTGCGAAGAAGTGAACTCGTAGCCAGGCCATGCGTAGATTGCAAGATAGGTCGTTTCATGCAGCGGCAGATTCGCACGCATTCTGCTTGAATTAACTCGAACCTGTTTGGTGCACTGGCACGTAAACTGCGTAACGCAAGATCTACACATCATCCACATGCAACTACTGCCCAGCAAAAAGTGGAGAAGAAGAAGAAGAGGAGCTTGAAGATGATTGCGATTCGATGCATGTAAGACCTCGGCTAGCTATCTAAGAAGATACGAATATTGCAACATCTTGTTTTGCAGTTCATGCGGTCAACAACAACGGCGACTGCGTAGTATCATTCATGTTTAGAATACCATGATATCATTACCTATCTACTGCTTTATATGATAGCAAGTTAATGAGATTAGATAATTACTTGTTCTTCTGCATGAACCATATCTCTATGACTGTTAAGTTTAGTAGTTAGATTTTTGATCTAATTTTCAAAAAATGACAAGTTTTTATTGGCCATATCGCTCAATGTTGAGACTTTTTTCTTCTTCAAATCACAATAGGCAAGAAGAGTATTTGGATAAAGCTTCGAAAGACAATTCTTTTGTTATATACCACTTTGCACTTTGGTCAAGAATGTTTCGATTTATTGGCAAAAACAACAGAAAAACCTGCAAAAATAGGATGTTTTCAAATTTGAAGGTATTTGCTCTAAAAGGCGAGCCTAGGGTTCCAAGATTTGCGGAGTCCCGCACCCATGAACTTTATTACTATTTTTTTCCAAGTCGTGCGACATACATTTGTCAGACTGATTTTGCATCTCGACCAACCATAGGCGCCTAGAGCCCCAACTTTGTTAACCGCGCCTTTGTCCTTGATTCGAATAATCTCCTTCTATAAGATAAATAATTGCACGCGTTTCTATTTACATTCTTTGCTGAACTGATCTGATCTGTGTGTTTCAAACTCTCACGCATGCATCATCTTCATTACCCAGATGAAATAAATGGATGCTCTCTATCATTTGATACGAACGCATTCAGAAATTCTTCTAGGTGTCGATATCCGAATACACTCAGGAAGTTGCACATGTGCCCTGGATTAAGCCATCTTAGGCAGGATATACAAGCATCTAAGGAAGGTGGAGCGGAAATGCTTCAAGCGTGCTCGCTTCTTGTCTCGGACGTTTTATGCCATTCAAATCGACCGATTCACATCTCGCGCAAGAACTAACATAACACACATGGTTCGCATTGATATGAAAATGTCGGCGGTAGTAATACCTCCTTAGTTTATAATATACCATGTCCGTACTTACATACCTACTTATATAAACGACGACGACTGTCTTTTATTCAATTTGCTTGTTATTCAAATTTTAAATCTCGAGTTCAACTTTATATATCTTCAGGGAAGATTTCTGTCTATGATTAGATGTACATGCAATGGGAGTATGAGAGTATTAAAGTACGCACGTTTTTAGTAATATGTAGAGAATATAATCAGTCGGCGGCTACGATCACGGATGGCAATGTATGATGTGAAACAGATGGGCATTGTTTGCGCGCGACTGCGGGAATGCAGGGTCAATAATTGTTAACCTATTTAGGCAGACATGCTGGTCACTCAATGCGTTAGATGGACGGATCATAAAAACACACACATGGCAATTAACGACCAAATAATGGACGCTGGAGTTTAGTTTTGATGCGCAAGGCGTTTTTTTTTCATCATATTTTCTGGTATTTCCCGAGCGAAAGGATCTTTAATTTTTTTGGGTTAATTCGCGATTGATTTCTCAACTTTTTATAAACGCTCCAAGTTGCAAATTTAATCTACTTTGCGCCTGTATTTTTTCCAACCCAATGACGAATCTATTTCGCGAGTTATATGCAAAGAAGCACTGAAAATACAGATTTGCAACGGGCAGGCGCGGAGTTCTTTAATTTTTTTTGCCCATTTCAGGATTGACCACTCAACTTTTTATAAGCGCCCTAAATTTCAAATTTAATCTACTTTGTGCCTATATTTTTTCCTACATAATGTCGAATCTATTTCGCAAGTTATATACAAAGAAGCACTAAAAATACAGATTTGCAATGAGCGAGCGCAAAGTGCTTTATTTTAGGGCATTTCCCGACGGATCTCTTCAATTTTTATGAGCGGTACTAATCGCATCATTAATCTACTTTGCGCCTGTATTTTTTCCATCCCAATGTCGAGTCTATTTCGTGAGTTATAAGCAAAGAAGCACTAAAACACACAGATTTGCGATAAGCGAGCGCAAAGATCTTTAATTTTTTTATATTTCTCTTTCATCCATTTTTGATGTTTTAAATTATATCATTTCAACCTATTTGCTTAATGTTTTTATATATTTATTTATTGTATTTGTTATTATAAAAGCTATACAAATAAAACATTAAAAACTTCACTTGTTCCACGTTTTAATGAGCATGTCACAACAATAATAAGCATAACATGGTAGCATGCATTGAACATAGTCCTCCCATTCATATAAATATTATTCAAACAAAAAATCACTTGTCCTGATGTTTGTAACATTTTTGGTGAAGAACGCAGAGGTTCTTCATCCATGCAAGATCTCTGGACATCTGCTCCGTTGCGCATCTGAAGCTGATGCCACTACGGCTGCTGTATGCTCAGCCTGTTCTCACCGTGGGAAAGATTGTCAAGAAATCGACATTGACAATCTTAACCTCCTCAGTGTTTATATTATAACCAATAATCACCACGACTAATTAACTTAATATGTGATATGTTGTATTGAAATTGATTGGCTTGCGATTGTAGTTTCGTTCACAATCAAGTGATTATCGTAAACTTTTAAACGAATGAAAATAACGAATTTATAATATAAGATTATTGTGTTAAGTACGTGATAGTTAATTCATATTTTTTATTATGAATTGAAGTAGTTATTGAAAACCTAGATGTTCTCTTATCTACAATAGCGATTAGCAGTCGCCAAAGTGGTGGTCAGCGAGAAAAGTTTGCAGGTCCACGAGAAATATGTGAAATATACTTCTGATCACAATAAGTTATCTTTTAAAATGAAAAAAATCCTATCTATTAGTGATCCGTGGGATTTATATTATGAATTTACTTGTCCGTTCGCTCAAAAAGTTTGCTGAGCGCTGGTCTAGATTGTAACAAATGAAGCGCAGTAGTATCCGATAGCCGAGCGATATTTTAGTAAAACATAAGCAGTTTTAATCGGGCGTAACCGAAAACCGTTGATAATTCCGCTGATTCACCACAATGTACGCCGACAAATTTTACATATTGAATTAATTGCAACCAGTAATTAGTAAACATGCATAAGTCTTTACACTTTAGTACATACTTCCATTAATAACAACCGATTAGGATTTGAGGTTAGCGATTCAAATAATGATAACATTTATGTACTATCTATATCTTTGATATACTAGTACTTGATAAGCTAAACACACATTGGTGATTACAATAAAAATGAGGGAATTTATTGGCAAATGAAATGGAAAACATATAACCCTGAAGCTACAAGCTACATCCAAGCGCCACAATCCCTGTTTGCATATGCAAGACACGATTACAAATATGTATGAAACACATGTAAAATGCACACTTGTTGAATTAGTTATCGACATTTAACTTCTTACTCTTGCATTTTGCACACTCTCGCTTTTTGCTTTGAATGTGCTTACTTTAAAGAGTCTACTGGAGTGCAATAAATGCCGAAATGAACTTCTTGTCTTAGATTTTATTGAAATTTTTTATCGTAAGTTCCTTTCATTGCAAAATAATATTTCCAAAATATTATTTTGAATTGGAAATCATCATTGTTATCATTATTTAACTTCAATTTCTTAAATAGTTTAGCCAGGAAATATTCTTCTCCCCACACTTCTTGTAATAATTAAGAAGATGAAAGATCTGCGGAAAATCACATGTTTGGTAATTTTGATCAGATAACCACAATTTTTATGTTAAAACATTTACAAATATATGCAGAATTAGTGCAACATATATCAGTCTCTATATCTTTAAAATGTTAGGATCCATAGTTAAAACTTTGATCTCTTTATCAGAAAACATCAAACGCTATTATCAGAAAAAGCGAACCAAGTAGAATTTCATTTTTTTCTGTATATTCCTCCTAAATATAATCCCTAGTAGATTCTGAAAGAAAAATGCTGACTTTTTGACCGCCACTTTGTAAAACAGGAAAATTGATAAAGAATGACTTTGGCAATGGATTGTCATTTAGTTTAATGCTCAGGATTGGTTGATAAGTTGTATAAAAAGTTGCCCTTGCTTTTAAATAATATTTAATAGATGAATTTTTCTAACAAGCTGAACGAATATTTTAATAATTATATTTGGTACATTTTATGCAAGAAGAAATTCCAAAAAGTTTTAGCTTTAAACAGCCACTTATACGATCAGCAGTCACTAAATTTATTAACACGCATGTATTATAGCCTGCCGTTTTCATTTTCATGCCACATAAAACTCCACACATTACATCTTCTTACTAATTCATCCATAAGCTCCTCAATAAAAACTCTAGATAGCTTCTTCAACGACTCTTGCTTAATTAAAGACGCGGCTCATTAAGAGTACTTAACGTATCCAATGAAAACGTCTACTTCTACTCGTAATCATAGCTCATCGTCAACTCACAAAACATAAAAAAACCGGGCCTAAATAATTACTAAACTAAGATGTAAGTAAAAGCATATATGTATCTATAGATCTGTCTAAACCAGGCATCACTAACCCTAGGTCCGCAGTTACAAAATTTCAGTGCGAACTCGGACGCCAGACGCATTACAGACTGAAAACTGTGATTCACGTCAATGAATAATTCTGGGTACCAATTTGTCTTAAACCTAAACTGAGTGGCCTTAAATGTAAAATCATCATCCAGGTTTTACAACACAGTGCGGGTCTTGGCCTCCTCTAACTTCCTCCTACACTCTTTGATGTCCAAGGCAACCGTTGGCCACCACCGAATTCTTTTTTCTTTGCATCAAGCCTGTCTTCCCAGCGCAGTTTTAACCTTCCCCGTCTTCTGCGCCCTTCTGTTTGAGCCTTAAGTATTTTCATAGCTGGGTTCTCTGTATCCCAGCAAACGACGTGCCCGGCCCACTGCAGCCGATTTTATAGTGATTTCAGAGACTATGTCAGCGTCTTCCATCTGTTGGTACAGTTCATGGTTGTACCGACGTCTCTACAGACCACAGAACCGAGTCGCGGATACTTCGAAGTCCTTTCCACCCCCAACAACGACTGATATTGTTTGGATATGGTCCAAGTCTCGGAACCATGTAATATACGAATTTAAAACTTTTTATTCGGTCCGCAATATCATTTTGGTTGGCCACCCCTGGTTTAAAGTATAAAGAAAGTTTCGGACCATTTGAAAGCTCTTCTTCATTCCTTCATTTTTTGGTGAAATGAACCCGAGGTATTTGTATCATCAGCCGCAGCATCCAGATCAGGATAGATTCCACCCTCGCGCATGTTTTCTCATCAATTCCTTTCATTTTGAAAGCAACTGCTGCTGGCAGGCACACATGCTCCAAGGTCTTCATTGTCAAGTGCAGAGAATGGTGAACAGTGCACACCACAATCCGAGTGCTTTCAAATGCGCGTTTTTCTTATTATTGAAAATGCACCGGGCGAAAACGATCTGATCTTCCTACCTGCCCTAATAGAATAGACTCTTCTTTTCTTAGAGTAGAGCTAGGTTGGCAAGAACTAGATTTAAGTTAAATTCAATCCTAAGGTAAAAAGAACTAGAAGCAACACAACACACATCGATATTTACTAATACACATGCTCACGTTCATGCGTATAATGCGTACAGGACTTCCATAGCAGAAATATTATTTCTTTAGATGTGTTGTGTATGCGTTATTACCTAGGACTAGAGTTGTGTAGCGACTATGTAGCTCTCATATCTCGAACAATGCATTCTTTCGTAATATGTCAGTAATGTGTGCCGTAAGTTTGATACTGACCCAAGATCGTTCGATGTTATACTCGCTCACATGGTACTGTTAGAAGCGTGTGTACTGCGCACATATGTAAGTTGAAATTTAAAAAAAAAATTGTATTTTACGCTTTATGCACATTAATGCCAAAAGGAATACGGAATACAGGCTATGGATGAGAATATGCCAGTCATATATATAATAATCATAAATATACTGATTCAGCAGCGCCTATTGCATGAACTCGAAAGTCTCAAAATTGCAGAAAAAAGTTTATATTGTTGTTTAAGCTAAATCATCAACTTGCATCAAGAATAAGGCAATGAAAAGATTATATATAAAATGATATGGAGCGATTTATTGAGAATAATATTGTATTACGATAAAGCTGAGTTGTGATGGGCTGTGCAATGAGTTTCAAGAAGTGCGATTGCGCTGATGATCTATCTCTTCGTTTGACATTTCGACATATGCAAACGAGGTAAAAATCATCATGCATCGCCTCGTAAAAATCAACCGCATGTGACTTTCCTGCTAAGCAGCTATGTAGTACCAGCGACAAGGTTACTTGGATAATGAGCATTCAATATGAAAACAACTATTTCTTAGAGTATACTGGAAAAGACAGAATATTACTTTAGCGCCTTAAATGTATATCTTCAGCTAAACATCAAAGGTCAATTATTTTATTCAATATATTAATAACTTTGAGAAGGTAATAATATATAGTATATATTTATGGATTGAATGTTATTTATAACAATTATTGCTCAATTTCTATAGTTCTAGAATGATTGATTACTACAATCAATGCATTTTTGGATTTCCTTGTATGTACACGACAATCAACAATTCTCGATAGACTGAGAAAACAATAATAAGCAAATTGCAACTGCAAACTATGCAGCTATATATTTATCCATGTACAAGTTACATTTTATACCTTAGTTTGATTATTGTTTAGTCGTTCGACTGAATGCCAAGTTACTTATTAGAAGTCCAACCGACGTTAACGCTTGATTGCTATAAAATTTACATAAGCGTACCTTACATATTTTATATAACCAACTTAAAGGATAATAAATCTTGCAAGAAGATTGAAGCACGCTACGGACGTGCTGTGCCAACCTCTCAACTACCTAAGAATAAGAAAATAAATCGACTTTGCGCGGTTTATGAACTTCCAGCTTCAACATAAATACAAGTCTCAAGTGCTAAAGTACTAAGTATGTAAATACTCTATGTACATATCAACTAAATAAAATTGTAACACAATTCCAGTTGAAAAAAAAATCATCACCACGCAAAGATAATAACAAAGTAAGCATTGTTCAAAGTGCTTATTTGAAGAATTATAAAGCAAAGTAAGAAATGAAATAAGAAAACGACGATAATAAATATAATTAGAAACATGCGAATCTAAATTAAAATAGAAGAAATAATTCGACTTACCTCGTTCTTCAATAACGGCCGTTGTAAAACCCAGGCAAATCACAATCACAAATAATGCCTGTTGAAGTTTGTGTTTGTTGTTATCCATGGCTGATTAAGAGCGCCAAGAAACTCACAATTAATTCACTTAATAACATACAACATTGATCATTATAAGTACTTGTTTTCCAATTGGCAATCGTTTACGAAACAAAATCAATAATAATCCGGATTGTCCTGTTGGTCACACTTGTTGCACCTTCCCAACGCGGGAAACATGCGAAACGACGCGAACTATGATAGCTACCGAAAGGTGCGCGGATGAATGAGCTGAGCTTCTTCGTGTAGGCGAAACGCACGGCGCGTTGTTACAGCAACGAATGACAACGATGCGAGCGCCGCGATCTGTTTAGTGCGAGAAGGTAAACAGTGGACTAGAGCGAGCGCAAGCAAAAACAAAGGTTGCCGATGGCGTCCGAATAGCAGCGAGCGTTTGGCTCGGTTTGAGTACAGCGGTCAGGTAGCTAACGCTCGAGTTAAGTAATGCTGTGACCCTGAAGTTAAGCAGAGAGCGGAGTAGAGCGCCTGGAGCGAGATTATCTTGTGACTGGGTGTTGGAGAGGAATGGTAAGAAGTGAGACAAGGCAGGCATACAATGTCGAATGCAGAAGCGAACGAGTTTTTCTTCTTAAGAAAACGGAAAGACGTTTTTGCCTCATCAATTGCGAAACGAAAGAGCGAGTAGTACAAGATGGCGCTGTTCCTCATACTTTTACGAATGTAATCAAAGTGATTTCAATGACTAATGAATACGATACCAATAAAATTGTTATCAATGTTGAATTGTAATCGATAGGAAATTATAGTTAGTGATGATTAAAACTGTGCAGTTAGCCATCTAACATGTTGAGAAGACAAAAAGAGTGCTGGTCGCGGTCGACTGCGATCTGGATTCCTTACGTAACTCGGTAGCGCTGGCTATCTTGCAATCGTGCCTCATCCATCCATCACAACCTAGTAATTTTAATAAACATATATAGATATAGTATATCTCCTTCTTCAACTACTAGCATATATTTACTGCAGTAGCACTCGCATTTCAATGTGTAATCATATTCATATTAACCAGCATGTATCTTATCTTATCCTTGGAAACCAAGATGATCTGACACCAGTCAACTTAATATTATTACCTACATATCAACAATAGCTAATTATTTGTACGCGTCATATATAATGTAAATAGGAAGCAAGGAAACTAGGAAAGTAACGTTTTTGTTTTTTATTAAAATTATAGTGTGCTAAACATAAAATTAACAAAGTCAGGCACAATATATTAATATATTATAGTCGCACACGCTCGAAATATACATATATGCATCGAGTAGTTTCATGCGCGCGTCGATTCTTTGCCAATGCTGCTTGTTTAGCCATATAGTTCTTCATATTCATCTATTTTCTACACACATTTCAATTGCTTGCTCGTTTATTGAATTGATCGAGCAAAACTAATGTGATGTGCAAACGTGCGACATTCCTTAAACATGCAGCACGGCTTTTCGTATCATTGTTATATTCGATATTTTTGTTAGTTGATAGTACGTACATTAAGTGCTTTGTTTCATATTTTCGCTATGTTTAAGTCTGCACTAAGTATGCACAATGTATTCGTCAATGTATTTATACTGCAATAATGAACTATGTAATATAATAACAATAAGAATAATAATCTATTCATAGTTTGTAGCTACAACTAAGAGACTAGCGTGGGGTTATCCATATCGTTTGTATTATTTTTGTTTGTTTGTTTTGCTTCTAATTGTTTGCATTCCGAACAAATTCTACTAAAAATCGTTAACTCGTAAAAAGTAATCTTTGTAATACTCTATCTAACAGGTGCCAATAATATACTATTGACTAACATATAAATGCGCGTTATTAATATAAAATATATTCAAAACTTTTAGCGTCAATTAATGCCCAATATATTTTTTGCTAACTGCAAGAGGCATAAATTGACTATTGATAAAACTAACATAGACTAAATATTTTGTATAAGAAAACAAAGTTTGTATACTTTGAGAGGTCACATCTGTATCCACAGTTGTGACTGATATATCGCGCTGTTGCGATAAAAGTGTCACAACTCAAAAAAAACTAGAATTTTCGTATCGACTCAACAAATGCTACACCAAAAGTAATTCACAAAACAATATTAATATTAGTTATTTTGAGAGTATTTGAATTGTATCGTTATGACACTTTTGTTGCAACAGAGCGATATTTGCATTACTAATAATATTAAACCAAAACAATATTGCACCAAAAAATTCACTCTTAAAATCCCTTCAAAGTATACTAACCGAAATTGGTAATGAGATATCTTGTATGTATCACTTGCAAAATATGTAAACAACTAATTAATACTCATAGATTAATATAAATCTACCAATTGTTAACAAATAAAACATAATAATATTATATAGGCCCTTATTAGTTTGTCTTCTTGTGTATCAGTTGATTTTGATGTGATTAATATGCTTATTTTTTTCTTCGAGCTCCGAAAACACTAGTAGCACGCACGCGTCGCTTTGGGACGCACTTAATATAACAATAACAATATCTATACAATCCACATAAAGTTTCAGTTTTCGCATTGATCTCCGATTTTCAATTCATTCATTGCATGCTAAGAAACTACCGCATCTAGTGCGAAAACTGAACTTTTTGAAAACGATATGCGCAACATTCGTTTAATTAGAAACGAAATTTCATGAACAACATGTGATTAATATAATTGTTATAGGGCAGTGGCCGAATATTGAATCCATATGTAAACCAAACGCTCTTTCTTTCAGTTGTGAAACCATCATCTCGTTCATTCGCTTGCTCAATCTGTAAACGTGATTAGACTGTATTGAAATTTATGCGATTCGCGTTCTCCGCCTTCTTGCTGCCGTCGACTAATTCATTCCTTCGAATAAAATGATATGCACAATGTGTGTATGCCTAATTTAGAATTCGTGGCTCGCGCTCAGCTCAAATCCCTCGAATGTAAGCCAAGCCAAAGCTATAACTTGAGCGTGCGAACGCGCTAAGGTTCGAGACTAATCAGCGAATATTTGATAAAATTCAATACAGTCGAGTATACCGCGAGATGAAATGTGTATGGTGATTTTGAACGTAGTTGTTGTAAGCAGCTGCACTCAACATGTGTTGTAATGTGCTATAATCTACATTATCATCGAACGACGTTATCACCGCCGACTGACGATTAACACACTACGGCCGAGATTGGATTTTCAGTGATGTGAATATGCGAGGCGGGGGTGTGACCGCCGTTGGCGTTCATCAGCGCCCACTGCCCTCCGTTCAGCACGCAATTGCTATACTTGGCTTTGAGTAGTTCCTCGAACGACTCTTTACGAAACTGTGCCATTTTGGTCGGCGACAAGGGTGCCACTGAAAAAGCAAGTCACACATCAATCGCATCATCCGTTGCCACAATGCACGAATCAAAAAATTAAATTTTAATTAAGTTAGTTGTCCAAGTATGTGGATATTAACAAGGTATCATTAGTAATGTGGTAATGTGTGGAGAGCAGCTAATGTGAAAGCCATTATCATCACAAAGCAACAAATGGTGGTAAAAAGTATGTGATTCAAATTAATATGTTGGCATGTATATCCTATCACGAAATGTTAGTAATTCTCCTATCTCTGAAAGTTAGATATTGATATGATATATAAACATATTGTATATTGTTAGTAAAATGCATAAATTAGTTGTAGTAATAATAATAAGAAAAAATCAAAAAAACACTTACATATGTTGTACGTAATGTGAAAAAGAAATAAAATAAGGGCCCTTATGTCGGTTTGATCAAAGATTATTTCAACAATTTACCTTCCACTGCGACAAGACTACTTGCTCTTCGGCCCACGCGGATAGCTAAAACAATAGGATGAGAGTAATGATAAAAGTGCGTTAAAAACATAAATAAATCATAGGTTACTCAAAAATGTAAACATTTTAGAAATAATAATAATAATAAACAAACCAAAGAACTAAGAAATACTAACAATAGAAAATTTAAAAAAAAATAGACTGATGATTAAAGCAACTCATATCTATATATAAACAAACATGTGCCAAAAATAAAACTGGGATTCTCATCAGTTAAATAATAACAATTATGAACATGTTTTGCTTTCAACATAAAATTTATTTCTGCTTTTTTATCATCGCTTTATCATTCAATATGAGCTAACAGTTCCAATAATAAATTATATTATTCTTTATGATTGAATGGTATCATTCAATTACACCCACAGGCAATCAATAACTAGCACTTCATAATTTGTTCGTTTTGAATACTTATCGCCAAATATAATCTACATATGCGCGGCATACATAGACGCTTGAAAAGCACTTCTTTTGATTATTTCATAACATTAATCATACACATTCTTTACTTATCAGCTTAAATATTCGAATAGAAATAATACGTGTGATCACATATCCATTATTATTGTATGAATCAGGCATTTGACAGTATTGCCGACCTCCGCTTTTAATTAGCATGTTATTAAGAATAAAAATAAGTTGCTGAATGCTGAATTTCGTCAAACATGTATGAGTATGATGCAACGTAAAAATATCATCAGTGAAGATGATCTTCTCTGTTCTACAACTCGCATGCACTATATATAAATACTTCACTATTACACATAAATTCGTAAAAATTGTAAAAATATGAATTTTCTTTTAAGGATCAACAAAGTCTCAAGTCCATAACTAACAATTCATGTAGAATTTACATACATATTGGTTGAAATACAAATTGAAGTGTTTCGATTAAAGCAGTTGTTATATTCGTTTACAATCTTAATTTTTTGTGATGGATCTGCATGAAAATGACTTGTATGAAACTTGATGAAACAATATGTTAGCTTTAAATGTGCACTGGAAACAGAAAAAGAATGTCGTAAAAATATGAGTGAGACAATGACAGCAAGAAGAACAAAGCCGCGAATGAAAATGCATTTAGTAAAAAAAAAAAATCAACAATTTTAGCATGAATATTGTTCTAATATTTTTCAAGCACTGGTTCACTCTTCGGCGAACTTTTTGCAGAACTAGCTGTGTACGTGTGTGCGTAATATAACAAAATTTCAATGATTTCGATCGATTGGTGATCAATGAGAGCGATGGGCAGCATTGATGAAGAATGGTTGAATACGTACCAATTCCGAGAGCGCGTGATCCCAACGCAAGTTTGCAATGTGTTGTGAGAGAAGAGAATGTGAAACAAATAAACAGTCTTAGTGTCATGTTTACGCTGTTTGCAATGAAAGAAAGGGCCGAGCTGGTGGAATAATAATAATAACAAGAGCAAAGGGTGCGTGGTGTTTTCAATATTGTTAGAAAAATCAAAGGACGCGTGGGCAGAAAAAGTAATTAACAAAAATCAAGGAAAATAACGTGCCGTGTCAGCAGTGTGTGCATTGCGGTTGGCGGTGTGGGGTGTTTTGTAATAACGATAGTAATGTCTTGACTTAGAGAGTAACGTATCTACACCAGCTACGTCGAGGTATAACTCAGGCGTCTCCTAAAATGCAGCACCGACACATCGAAATCATCATTTAAAGGAAAGTTTTGGCAAGAAAAGATAATTTTTTTAAAACAATTACACAATGCATCTCGGTGAATGAGAATATCACTGAATTCAATCTCGCAGGCAGTTTTTGTTTATATTATCGGCACAATAATAACAGCATTCAATGCGCGATGAATTTGAAGTTAGGCGATAACGGAGGCAGCAGTACATTTTCTCTAGGACGATTGGAGTTGTAGCCTAGTTGCAGCTAATACTCTCGTCATGACACATTTGCTTGACTTTTCTTTCTTTGGTTTGTTTTACATATCTATATCAGCATGTGCGAACCGAGGGAGGCGGCGATTTATTCGTTAGGTTTAACGTTTGACTTACCGTAGCCTTCGCCTTGCAGGAATAGGCGGAAAGCCTCGCTCACCTTGGCGGGCTGCTCTTCCAATGCCATACCACAGTCGGATATCTACAAAACAAAATATTTAAGTAAATGACGTTTGCAAAAAAAAACACGTTAATATCTATCTATGTAATGAGTAAGTACCTTCATCCATGTTGAATTAGTCGGATCCAGCCGACCATTCAGAGTCACTGTGTCGTCCATATGCGGGCTGTGAGAGGCGGTGATGTTCATGACTGGCATACCAAACGTCATACCTTCCTTCTTCTTAGTAGGATCCATTTCCCGCTGGATATTTAAATCCGTGCGCTTGATATAGGAGTCAATGAATAGTGCTAGATTCGTCGCGTTTATGTTACGTTCGAAATAAGACTTGTACACCTGCACCAAGTCGTGGTTGCGTTCCTCCGTATTCTAAAAAAAACATGTCATTGGTGACTGTACTAACAAACGACTATCGATTAGCCAAACACACGCATGTGAGCTCCTAATTGTAACATAATAACTCAAGGTTGTGGTGCAAGGACGAATATAATTGCCATCAAAGTCGATTACGTGATTCAATGCAAAATAATTCTCAGCTATAAGAAAACAAAAAAGAAATAAAAATAGATTTACATACCCTGCCAAAATGATGCCACATCAGATAATCAAGAACTCCCTGAGTCATTCCTTTCGAGCGCAGGTAACGTGCATTTATTTTTTGGTATCCCCATTCAATCCAGCCGGCTTGGGTACTAACACAATTGATGAGACAGAGCGCTGCCACCTTGTGAGGATTGACAAGGGCAAAGCGTGATAAGATATTTGCCCCGGCGCCTACACCAAAACCGATGAACTGTTTTAGACCGAAATGGGACAGCACGAAGGTCAATTGTGAAGACAATTCATCAATCGTCGGATAAATATAGCTAAAAATCGTAAATGAATGTATAATATCCATATTTGGTATTAATATCAATCAATTTACTCTTCGGGCAAAGTCTGTGCGCCTTCTTCCTGTCCTGGGGCGTTAACATGATACACGCAAAAGTTTTCCAGCAAGGCGCGCATGTCAATATAGTTAAAAAACGCTTGGAAATTCGAAATATCTGCAAATAAAACATTTGAGCGTTCATTTCAAATTCATCAACGACGATTTCGGATATTACAGTTAAGACCCAAGTCGTGATAAGTCAAAATGGCGGGCTTTGAACGTGAACCCTGCACTGCCACAACCAATGGGCCACGATCTGTCTCAACAGTTTCCTCGCATGCGGAGGAATCATCGCGCGACAATGATCTAGTTGAAGGGAATTGCAATTGGATGTTCTTCAGTTCAATGTCGTCCATGCTGTCCGATGGCATCGTGCTAGAACACATCATTTAGTTTAGTTTTCTTCTTGTAGATAGTACGATTTTGTTTATGATATGTACTAAAAATATATTTCTAGGCATTCAACATTCACATACATTCGTAAATACGACCGTAGAGGTGGTAAAACGTTGGTATTTGAATATAATTAAGGTTTTGCATAAACTTACCAAGCACTTGGAACTAAAAGAAACACTATAGGAAATCGCTATTAAAACATCGAGATAAAAGAATGAAAACCAAACGGATGTTTAGTGTCCGGTTGAGTGTTTAAATGTATGTATGATGATGAACAGAGAGAAATGAGATCGATGTCGTTCTCCTTAACTTAAGTCTTAAATAAGTTATGCGGCATATAAATATATCCGCTTAAAGAGTGTGGTTGTTTTCTTACCCCAAAAGGGCGGCTTCTTCAGCTACACCTGATGTAGGCATTTTTCTAATTGTGTTAGTGTTAGCACTGTCAGTCCTAAAACAATACAAAAACCAATAATAAACTCAAAAACGTTAAGTAATTAGAGACAAAATACGTGTGGATGTTTTATTTTTGTTGTGGTTGTTTTTTTTTGTTAAAATTATTCAATTCGCAAAGTGCCCGTCTACTACGCACATTACCTATTTTATAGGTTTAGCAAAAGTGTATATAACACAAAGTGGATGAATTTGCGTGCGTTCGCGATCACGATTCAGCTCGGATTGCACACGCTGCGACGAAATTGCAAGCTTGTCCAGAATCAATTTTGGCCAATTAGAATACAGGGCATGTTTGCCAATGTTCGTTGATACGCTTGTAATATCAATGTATCAGCAAACCGCAACTCGGCGAAAGTATCTTTCACATGCGCCTGTGTTAAGTCATGCCATGCCATAACAGCATAAATCATTAAACTAAAACTATTTTTAAACACTGCCGAACCGCAAGGCCTCCCGGCGAACGTTCTGTTGACATTGCCCGCGCGATGGAAACGTTGACGATTCGAAACAAAGCAATCGATAACAATTAAAGAATAAGTTCAATATATAGTTCGATTTGATTGGCAATTGATATTAATGTTTGGTCGAGTTGATAATCGACGTCTATCCTGATGAAAACCGTGTTGAACTGGTGAGTACCAGTTGAATCCGGATATTGTCGTACGCCACCTTCATTTTTCATTGCGGGAATGTTAGTTGTCGAGCTTTATTATTCACATTAATAGATATACATAGTAAATAGATAGACTATCTAGTAGCGTGCAAAGTTAATTTTGTTTGTATATAATTTTGAATTATTAGAATATACGCAGTTCGTTGTTTTCTTTCACCTTCGTGATTTTGTACTTTGCTATTTACTTGCTCTTTATAAATATTGTGAGAATTATTTTTATAGAAATATTTAAAATATATTTCAATATTGTTATGTTAATTAGAGTGAAGTATAAATATTATGTAACGCAGTTGCAAATAATTAAAAGCCAAGGTTATTAAATTAATATTTTTTCTCAGTAGCACAGGTAAATTCATCTTACAACAGAAAATAAGGATTGGTTATTTTTTTTTGTAATGAAATATCTTAAATAACATTTCCCTATTTTTTTAGAATGACTTCTGAATGTTGCTTAAATTTAGTGATTTAAGACGCTCATTTACCCGACGAACTCTGGAAGGTCCAGGTTGAAGCGGACAGCAAGAAAAAAGTGAGGCC
>JARJDU010006106.1:0-12932 GCA_030264695.1 Lissagria laeviuscula
TAAATGGGACAAAAATTTGTTTTTGGTTCGTGACTGATTACGGCCAGGGTATTTGATATTTTTTCAAAATTTAAAAAGGACATTATTAAGCGATAAATAATATACGCTCGTAGCGTGGTCGAATTTGCAATTTTTGCTTAAAATTCGATTTATAGGCCGCTAAAGTACGTTTTTCGAAATTTTTTATAATAATTTTGAAACCAATATTAGAATAGTTTTAGGCTATTAAAAAATTATTAAAAAAAAAAATTGTGTGATCACAAAATTCACGGCGCTAGCATGGAGTTTTCCTATACCAGTTTGTAGGTAAATGAGCCTCCTAAAGGATAAAATATTCGAACGGCACTGAATTATTCGTATATAAAATTGTATATGGGTTTGACTAGCCAAACTAGCGGCTTAATAAATTTTTATTATCGAAATCTACCCAGGCCTATAATGGTATTATCAAATCACAAAAAAATGACAACGCTAGAGAAACAAAAACAGTGTACGTGTAGGCGAGAGAGGCGTGACTTTTTCCACTCCGTACTAACTTTATTTAGCTCATTAAAATGTTTTTCCACAGAATGCTGATGAGAGGAAAGTTTCTTAAGTTACACTTCGCAATTAAAATTGAAAATGTGATAAATGGTTTCTTTGTGTTATTTTACGCCTAACTTTTACGTTGCTTTCTAGTTTCCTTGCTTCTCTGCAGCTTGAATAAGCTTTTACTTTAAAATACTTTACTTTGTTTCAGTTAGAATGTACTTCACTTTACTTTTGTTGTTAACTGGATAAGAGTGAAAAGATAATTGAGAGAAGGGTAGTTTATGGAAAATGTGTATTTGATGAAATACTTAAGTTAACGATATTGTACTTGAAGTAAGGTATGATTGATTATTCTATAAGTTTTGACAAAGTTTTCAACAATGTTTGACAGTTTGAAAGAATTTAAGTTAAGTGCTAAGTCATACGCAGTATGTTACACAACGTGTAAGAATATTTTTATTTTGGTTTGTCTGCAGAATGGTTTCTAGCAAATTTTTAATTTTGGCAGTATGTAAGTTTGTTATAAACTTTTTCTGTTGACTGAAAAGTCTACATAACTGTCGTATTTTCTATGCAAACTGCATTAACAATATGGATTTGTTTGACAGTCATGTACGAAGAGTGATCTGACATTTATGTCTATAATTAATCAACCCTTTCGAAATATTTGTCGTATGTGCATAGTTCAAATGATGTCTTTACATCAAGTCCTGTCATTGTTGCAACTGGAGAAGATACGTGCATACCGTAACACCATTTCAGCGCAATATCCTACAAGACAGTTTCCATTACTCCATGCTAAGCTATGAAACAAAAGGAAAATGAAAAACAGCTTCAGCATCTTGGAGAATGTGTCACACGAGCTTAATTTATGCGAATGCGTTTAGGAATACGAATGACGAGCAGAAAAAAATTGTCTATCCTACGCATTATTGGGAAATTATACGATTTCTGTTACGAGTTTGCATGGAAATGGGTAAAATTGCGAAATGGAGCTATCCGCTGATCATTAAGACACAGGTTTAAATGACGATTTTGATTATGTAGAAGGTTTTTAGATGAATTGAATAGAATAGAATTTTATTTGTTTTCCTTCATTTTAGGTTTTACCATATTTATTGTAAGAAAAAAATTATATATAAATGGTTTTGTTGAAAAGAAGAACTTTTCTATTCTTCATCGATTTGCTATTGACCCTGGGCCTCTTGTATCAGTTGCTTCCATCTCTCTTTCTTCCTTGCCACTTTTCCTCAACATTCACATTCAGGAGTTGCCACGTATACGTGCTGGCCGCGTCCTCCCTCGTTCTTGATCTTCTCTTATTAAGCAGTAATAATCCTAAAGCACTTAGTCTTACAGCCAATAAAAGGTTTTTGAAATTTCAAATCCACTTCGATTGGAAATAAAGTCGACATCGAATAATTAAGAAATTGGGACAATTTCTAAAGACTGGAAACCGAACTCTTTTAAAATTAAATTAAAATTTGTCTAATAAAGATTCATAATCAATTAATTAATTGATAATGGCGTTAATATAAAATTAAAGAAATTCTAATAACCTGCTCATGTATTTTTTAAAAACCAAATTATTCTACCACGACGGTTTTCTAATTTGCCATGGTTCTTGAAGAAGCAACAGTGTTTCCGTGCTTTTATGAAAATGTAAAAGCAATTCATGCTTGGCTATGTCCTTCTGTGGGTACTTTACTCCCCAATGTCATTGAATATCCGTTTTTGCAACACTTTATTTTGAAATGTTTGAATGATTTTGATATTCCTGTCGGTAACACCACAACCCCATAACTCGCGACTTACACAAAATTAGTTCATTTTTTTCGGGGCAATATTCCGTTTAATCTAGACAGTGTTGTGTTTGTATTCCACTGACGGCAGGTATTTCTAATTGCCTTGCAGAACCGTAACAAGATTGTAGCGAATGAGGCAACTGCTCCATGTAACTATCCTGAGGGCGCAAATCAGTGGTCTTTGAACTTACTACAGGCGCCTTCTGACCTCATTCCGGCTCTGTTGCTTGTTATCTTAAATTTTCAACAGGTGTCAGCATGTTATGACAAGAAATGCCATCTAATAAAAGAACATGACGTGACGTCATTAAAAGTGAAGATATTCTTGTTGCCCTAACTAACCGTGATATTTAATGCAATTGTTCACTTCTGGACGTAGGCCTCTTTCGTGCATCTCCATGTTATCCTATCTTGTGCTGTAACAAACCATCTCTGTCCTATGACTGCTTTTATGTCGTCTAACCATCTTCTAAGTGATCTTCTTGCGCTGTGCTTTGTTTACTTGGTCGCAAGAACGATTGCCTCGATCCCCATCTTTCTTAATTCTGACTGCATTGTCATTTGAGCTCAGGTACGGGAGTTTTATTTATATCAGCCATCTAGGTTATTCTTCAGATCTCTTGCTTCTTCTTCATGTGCCCTCTGCATCACCCTGGTTTCCAAGCCATCGGCTAGCTTAGCTTGCAATAAATCAATTTAGTTCCGATTAAACAGAATCGACTGTATAGTTATTATTACCCGTGGGTGGTCCTACTCAAGTGTAGAAAAGAGAAATAAACAAAAGCGAGAAAAAATTGCGCAAACTTTGTCTAGAAACGCAGAGATGTGAACGCGTCAGGATTGATTTCCATCGTTTCTGCTTGACTTTAATACCAATTTCAATTATTTACACGCGATTTCCGCCGCCATAGCCGCCGAACGTGAACAAATAATAATACTAGCAACCACTGCTTTTACATGCCTCCAAGGCAATTCCGCACAGATACTGGTCATTGCACCGTTTATTAAACGACAAAACAAATTTGCGCATCGCTTGCGTATGTTTGTGTTTACCAAATAGGCCGAGGAAGCATGTATATTAAAAAAAAAAAAAATTTGATTAAATGAATCAAACGAGAATTGTAATTAAAAAAGATTTACATTATTTAATACCAGAGTGACCTTATTCTTCAGTTATTTAATAATACCTATTCCTCAGCGTCATCATCTTCGTCTAAATCGCTATCCTCATCAATTTTAGCTTCTTGGATTTGTTGATATTCACTGATCAAGTGGTTGATGCAAGTGCTAGCTTCCATAAATTCATATTCCTCCATCCCCTCACCTGTATACCAATGCAAGAAAGCTTTCCTTCTAAACATCTGATCGAACGTCCTCCCAATTCGTTTGAAAGGTTCTTGTATACAAGTATTATTGCAAATGAATGTCCCGCTCATCTTGAGTCCTTTCGGTGGAATATCACAAATCCCCGTTTTGATATTATTCGGAATCCATTCAATAAAATGCGCGCTATTTTTGCTCAGCATATTTGCCATCAATTCATCGACCACTTTCGTTGACAAACGTCCTCGAAAGATTCCCGCGACTGTAAGATACTTGCCTCTTGCGGGATTACATGCGCACATTAAATTTCTAGCATCAAACATTTGCATCACCAATTCATTTACGCTAATTGGTCGATAAACTTGATCACACCTAGCTACCAATGGCGCCTGCCCTGGGATCAAGAAATGCAAATCAGGGAATGGTACTAGATTCACAAGAAGTTTCCTCAAGTCGAAATTTAACTGTCCTGGAAATCTGATTGAAGTGGTAATTCCAGACATTGCCATTGCTACTATATGATTAATATCTGAATACGAAGGTGCTCCAAGTTTCAAAGTCCTAGTACAAATGTCATACAGAGCTTCGTTATCCATCATATAAGACTCATCGCTGCATTTAATAAGATGGGACATGCTCAGGGTACAATTATAAGGTTCAACTACAACATCTGAGACCCTGTTTGATGGCATTACTGAAAACGTACTGATGATTCTGTCTGAATATTCTTCCCGAATGCGATTTAGGAGAAGACTTCCTGTACCGGCGCCGGTACCACCTCCTAGGGAATGTACAATTTGGAAACCTTGAAGGCAATCGCAGGATTCTGCCTCGCGACGGATTGTGTCTAAGACAGGTTCAAGGATTTCCGCACCTTCGGTATAGTATCCTTTCGCCCAGTTATTCCCGGCGCCAACATATCCAAAAATGAAGTTATCAGGTCGGAAAAGTTGACCGAAGTAGGAAGCTCGGAGTGTATTGACTGTTGAAGGTTCAAGGTCTACGAGCACTGCGCGAGGGACGTATCTCTGACCACGACCTTCATTGAAGAAGACGTTGATGCGTTCTAGCTGTAAATCAGATTTACCATGATAGCAGCCCCGTGGATCGATGCCGTGCTCGTCGGATAAGAACTCCCAAAACTGAAAAGGATTAATAGATAGTGGGATAAGTAGGCTTGAGATGAGTTATAAGCATGGCCGGATTAACTAAGAGGCAAACTAAGCAGATGCCTAGAGCTCTACGACACGATTTGTGGAACATGTTAGAGCCCTAATACGTTATTTTTGCCCAGGGCCTCAATAAGGGTTAACCCGGTTCTGGTTATAAGGTTTTACTTTTGCGGAGATGTTGTTACCGGCTGCGCCTAGTTGAATGTGGACTAACTCACGCATTTTCACTGGAAATTTTGTTAAAAACTAAGAATTTTGATTGTGGAATTTATGAATTTGGATGAGTGCTACATTGGTGAAGTAAGGGCTGTCAAAAAAGTAACAATAGAAAGGTTTATTTTACTTGTAGTTAAAGGAAATGTCACTTGTCAGTTTTTACATTGTATATATAATTATGGAGTTATACAGGGTGAAGCAGAAATAACTCCCACATTTCAAAAGGGAATACTTTGAGCATGAATTCATAAAAACTCAGATGCCCCAGATCATATTTTATTATGTCTAAAATCTTATTTTGTTTCAGTAATAATAAGCATTTGCTGGTTTGCGGGGACATTGATTGGATTTTTACCACTAATGGGATGGCACAAAGGACCAGCCGATAATGGTCGTTGTTTCTTCTTAGGTGTAATGGACTACAACTATTTAGTCTTCTTATATTTCGGAACGATCATCACACCGGCCCTATTACTAGCAGTATTCTACGCTCACATCTACGCCGTAGTTCTAAAACAGGTAAGCATTCTCAAGATTTCTTCAGATTTCATTCCACAAGTGATTTAATTCCATCCCGTCTTGTTTCAGTTGCGGCAAATCGTAACGATAAACCCCTACAATGGCAACTCGTCCCGTGGTAACAATTCCAGTCGATCCACAGGTGGTACAATGTTGCGCGTGCTTGGCGCAGCGCAGAAACGTGAAGTGAAAGCAACACAAAATCTTTCCATCATCGTATTGTTTTTCATGATCTGTTGGATACCACTCTACACGATCAACTGCTATCTAGCCTTCTGTCGAGATTGCAAAGTAAACTCAACTTTCATGCTTTCTTGCATCATCCTCTCGCATCTAAACTCAGCTGGCAATCCCTTACTCTATGCATACCATCTCAAAGATTTCCGCGCGGCATTGAAAGCCTTCATCTGCAACATCTTTGGGATTAAAATTCAACAATCAAACAATACAACCGTAAACAATAACTTCACGCATTACCGTTTGCAGAGTTTACGAGAAGCTCATAGTGCAATTGCTCTAGGAAGAGCTAACCACTACATCTGCGAAAGTCAAATTCGATCGCATACGTTGCCATTACCTTCTGCCAATAAAATATCTTCCTTGGTAGGTAGCTCAGTAACTTTGGCTGCTGCCACAGCAGAAGCTAATCGGGACATTTGGCGTATCTCAGAGATCTCGGACGAGCAACAACGGAAATCTATCAGTTCGATGGAAGACGGATCTAATGACGATGTGTTTTTACCACCGATTCATGCACATCCTGCAATGTCCTTGTCGCTGAGTTTTAATAATTCACCCTCACCCACGTCGCCACAATTATCTCGCAGTTTGTACCTTGGAGATCATAATTTAACTGGATTTACGAGTGTCGAGCAGAAACCTGACGCTAATTCTAACGCCAAGAGTAATCTGACTATCACGGGGGATTTCATACACAGCCCTGCGAAAAGTTTAAAGTTGAGTCCGTTCAAGGCTGTGAGCGAATTACTCAAAGCAAACGGCGGGCGACCACCTCCAAGGAGTTGCAGTTTGAGTGAAGAGGGTGAAGGAATGCGACATAGAAACAACAACGGATATTTACCCGAGAATCATTCGTGCAATTAGACAAAACTTCTCGATTGGGACAGTTTTCTCTGGAGAACTAACGGATTTCGGAAGCGCTTCAAGTGCGTTTGTAAACAGCTAGCATTTTCATGACTCAAATGCTAATTAATGTTACTGAAAACCATGTCGATGTCTGTGTTTTAGATTTAGAGACTTTCAACAGATGTAAGAAGATAAATTTCTTACATACTTTACATACAATACTCATGCGATTTTAAACAGATAATTTATTCTTCCAGTTTTAACATAATGGTATTAATTGTAGAGTGATCAAAGTAACTGCCGGATGAGTTGATAAGTTGTTTGGTGGGCAAACAACACCAGCATAAACGGCAGTCATTGGCTCTCTGTGAGGTCAGGGGGCGTGAACATTTGTATATGGGTCATTTAAGAGCCGTGTAATCGTGGGGTAGAGAAGATTGTTTAATTTTAACTTAAAACGTATTATAAGGTAAATTGTAGTCAATTACAGTGTTAGTTTTTGTTTCTATTGAATCTGTCGCTCACAATGGTCTTCGGATATACTCAAAATTAATTCTAAGATTTTTGTGATTAGGTATTTTTTAAACATGCCTTTGGTAGAGTGTACGAAAGTTAGTACAAGAGATAAAGTATCGATTTATCGAATATCAAATAGAAACAAACGATGCAACTAAAGTGCAGCCCGCGGCGCGCGCCAGTTTGACACTGAGGTTACAACCATGAGACATACACCGACGCCATTTTGTGGTTCTAAACGGCAAATCGTAATGTGAAAGCAAACCTACGAGATGGGGAGGAGTTAAATTTTATTTCTGGACTTGTTTGCCCTCCAATCAAACAGCTAACTTGGATTACTCTATTGCACATATCTAAAAGATGATGGACATGAGATTATTGTTTAAACCAAAGATTGAAATAATCAATTTTGTGATTTATTTATATTATATATATTTAGTATACCAAATATTATATCGTGCGAATTGATTTTGATTCAGCACAATTTATAATTCTAGTGACATTGTTCTGTATAAATATTTTTGCCTGCTAGTCGTTAGATAATGGTAAAGCTTCGTATGACAGAAATAACAACGTATTATGTTTTCGCTTGGCGAATTGCATGAACGTGCGTGAAATTTTTCTGTTTCTCTCCCTCAAATCACAATATACCCCTAAATCCCGCTTGGGAATATCAACAACAATCAAAATTTACTTTTACTCAAATTGTGAATGTATCAAATTATATATTGTATGTACAAAGATAACTGAAATAAAGGTATTTATGTAAAAACTTAAGCATTTGTTTTGTTTGCTTAATTTGTAATTTATAGGCTGGGTTTATATATTTATGAATGGAAAATCTACAAGTTTTAATAACATTGAGTTTTGTAGTAAAAACAAAACTTTGGAAATTAAGCAACTTGTCAAAACATTTTGTTTTTGATTAAATTTGGTTGGGATTATTGGACGTGCTAAAACATCAACCTAAAGGATTATGGCTTTCTGTAATGTTTCACTACCTATGAGCAAGATTATCTATACCTATAGCATTAGAAAATAAAGGAAATAAAACAAAAAATAATGTAGAATAATAGCATTGTATTATAAAGTTATTAAAAGAGGACTAAAAACCTGAAATTCGATATTTTCTGCGTTTTCGTGATTTTTTAAACTAGCTCTAAATAATCTCAAAATCTATCCAACCGATTTTACTCATTTTTCTGCTTTAAATACGTAAAATTAATTCTCTATCGTGTAGCATAAAAGCTTTTTTAATATTTTTATTTTTTGATTTCATATGTATATTTAAAATTAGTTTTTTTAGTCAAAAAAATTACTTTTTATTTCAAATTGCGGCAATTTTTTATATTTTCAAGAAATATGATTAAATAAAACTTTATGCTACATGGTAGAAAATTGAAATTAGGTTCGGATTCAACAAGTTTAGTTATTCTACGATGTACCACTTCTTCGCAAACCATGCAGCCAGCGAGTTGCTAAATCTGTGAAGCCTCCCACGAGGGTGAAGCACAATATATTTTGAGGAAAAAACCTTACGAGGAAGTAAACATGTTGCTCCACAATATACAAAAAAAAACTAAAATGTTAACTTTATTTCTAATACCCAAAAAAAGAGATTAATATATCTAATATTTTATGCCTCCTGTACAATCAATCTGCTTTGTTTTGTTTTTCTCTAAATGTTTCTAAATATTTTCATGACAATTATAATATTCAACATGGAATTTTTTTAATTAGGAAGTTAATTAACTACCTAATGCTACATTTTATCATGACATTGCTTATTAATTTGATAAATTATGCTAATTATGCTAATTCTAAGTTTAGTTTTTATACACAGCATACTTTTATATGTGATATGTGGTAAAATGTTTAATCTTAAATTAATCAAGGTAATTTAAATTATAAAATAATAACATAATTATATCATTAGCTCTAACAAGTTATTAGCATTTTACGAAATATTTCATATATAATTTAACACAACTATAGATAACCCAATATACAGAAAAAATTTAGTTTAATTACAGATAACTAGGGGCGCTACTAATCAAGCTCTGTTCATGTTCCGCTTGAAACCTGCTGATTTCCTGCTGTCCATATGATTTGTAATCCGAAAACAAATTCTCGCTTGCATTTCTCCACACTTTCTCGTTCGTATACTTAAACTAAACAGATATGTCATCACCCTTATCAGTAGTAGTTACCATATCATATCTCATCACGAGTCTAGTCAAGTTAATAATCATCCCTTCTTTAAATTGCGGCCTTGCACAACACGTGCTCGCCGAAATGACGTTACAAGTGTTTAGTAATCATGAACATGACTTACTCCTATGCGCTCTATGGTTATAATCGGTACAAGGTCTCTGATTTGGCATTCGCCAAGTCTAACAAAATATTCGCAAAATGAGCCAGTACGCGCATAAACATCGACGAAGTACAATCATGTTGTACTAATATACATAATATGCGTGATTGAATACGCAACAACAAAACTAGATAGATCATCACAGTGAAGTTGGAAGAATTGCAAGCATAGAAACAATGGCAGTATTATCTAGATTTAGAGCTGTCGTGCGTATGTATCCAGTTGTAAGAGGGATGATCTCTTATGGAATTATATGGCCTACATCATGTCTTGTTCAGCAAACTGTAATCGAAGGGAAAAATTATACAAACTATAATTATTGGGCTGCAGCACGATTTAGCATCTATGGAAGCTTGTTTGTTGCTCCTACTTTATATTGCTGGATAAGATTGACTACATTTTTATGGCCAAGAACTAGTCTTAGGACTGCTATTACTAAGGTATGATAGAAATTTAATTAATTGTTAGTTAAGTCATATTATTCAGACTTGGAAATTATTAAAGTGCATTATGTTTTAGGCATTAGTAGAACAAATGACTTATGGACCAGCTGCCCTATGTTGTTTCTTTTTTGGTATGACACTCTTAGAGGGTCGTGGTATTCATGCTGCTGCACATGAAGTCAGCCATAAATTCTGGCCTTCATATAAAGTATGTATATTATTAGGATATTTAACAAGTTTTAAGTAAGTAGTGTTGTTTTAAAGATTGTGGCGTAGGGGGGCGGTCATCTTCGGTGATCTCCAAACTGGAATAGGAAACTTCATGTTAGCGCCGTGACTGATTGCGATCACATTAATTGAGCTCTTCTTCTTCTTTTCTTTTGCGTAATTTAATAGTTGCCAAAAACTATGCCCGTATCGTTTTATTTTTCGAATTTCGAATCGGAAATATTTTAAAATTGATTTTAAAAATCTCGAAAAACGTACTTAACTTTAGCGGCTTATATTTTGAGTTGAAGGCAAAAATCGCAAATTCGGCCACGTAACGGGCGTAAATTATTTATCGCTTAATAACGTACTTTGTGAATTTTGTAAAAATGTCAAATACCCAGGCCGTAATTAGTCACGAGCCGAAAGCAAATTGTTGTCCCATTTACTCAAGCCATGGTAATTGAATTCCAACCTTGTATTGCTGTCCTTAAAACTACTTAAAACATACGCGGCAATACGCATTCGACCTCACCTTTTCCTTGCTGCCCGCTTCAACCCGGTTCCTTCGGAGAAACAGTTCGTCGTTTAAAGGAGCCTCTTAATGAAAATTTATTCTGCGGCTGAAGGTTTGCTAAGTGAGCCAATAAGCCCGCATTGTGAATTACAGGAAATTCGTTGGAAGGGTCGTGCCGCTAGGTCGCTTGATTTGTAGTGGAAAACAGCAACAGTCCTTTAAAAATCATTTAAAATCTAATGTATATCAATGCTTGTTATTTATTTTAGATTGCTGTTTGTGTATGGCCAGTACTTCAGACAATAAATTTTGCTTACATCAAAGAGCGTAACCGAGTGCCTTTCGTCAGTATGTGCAGTTTATTGTGGACTTCGTTCTTGGCATATATGCATCACCTACAAGCTCAAGATGTAAAAACGGCACAACAACCGCTTAAACTACAAAACCATAATCAAGCCCAAATGAAAAACGAAACAATTAAACATTAAATGTGCGTAGGTATAATTTAATATACAGGAATTAGAGAAATTGATATTTATATTAAGGTATTACAAGGTCAGGGTGTATTAGTGCAATTGTATTTGATACTATTTATACAGAGAACTAACATATTTATGAAATTATATGATTGATCTGATACAGTTTTAAGCAGAGACATAATATATATAATAAATTATACATTTTCAAGACTAGATTACGAATGTGAATCAGCCTGCTGAAATAGGCGATTTGTAATTACATAAAAAATAGCCAATGTATTTATTTTTTTAGAAATAAAACTTAGAAATAATTATATGCTTTGTATTATCTTATGTTTTTAAAAGAAATTTTTATTTGTTAATTTATCACCATTTTATTAACAATAGTGCAACAAATTTATTTTAAATTAACTTTAAACAAATGAAAGTCGTATAAATCTAGAAATTTAACCTAAATTAGAAGTTAGCTCAACATTGGTATCACCTTCGATAGCTCAGTTGGTAGAGCGGTGGACTGTAGAATGATATACAATATAGTTATCCATAGGTCGCTGGTTCAAATCCGGCTCGAAGGAATTTTTTTTTTTTAATTTTAAAAGGATTTGCATCTACTTTAATAAAACAATAAATCTTAGTATTTTTAATAAGAAATGAATTCTATTTTTAATATAATACAAAATAAACATAATAAAGTTTAGATTCATCCTTCCCGCATAGTTTTCCTTTCAAAATATCGTTGCAAAGCAGCATCATAAATCTCTCCAACCGTCCGTTTCTTCCAAATGTCAATCTTAGGCTTCTGAATTTTAATTTCTTCCTCAACTTTAGCTGCACTTTCAGAATTGATTCCTTTCTCATCCTTTACTTCAAGTCCACTATCCACATTACCATTATCTTCTTGTACACCACCCTTCTCATCAATAACTTTCTTTCCATTGATATTTTCCTTATCAACTACTGTATCTTTATCTTCTTTCTTAACTATCTTCTGCTTAGGTTCTCCATCACTATCCGACTCACTATCTGAATCAATACTAAAATCAGAATCTGCATCCAAATTAGAAGGTAAATGGGTTGGTTCCTTATTAATTTCATCTTCAGATTCCTCAGACTTCGAATCTTGTTTCTTTCGATATTGTCGTTTATTCCCCCCTTTTTTAGAGCAATTATCATCTCTCTCAGTCTTATCATCCCCTGATTCTTTCTCATCATTTGTATTCTGTTCTTGCTCAACGGCAGTTTTAATATCTTCCATTTTCTTCTCTTTATCTTCATCATAATTCACTTTTTGTTCATACAAATGTCTATAGAATCCATCTAAGTTACCCTGTTTAGTAACATCTCCAATTGCTTCTAGATACTCCTCACGTTTTTCTAACTCCTCTTGCTTCTTCATTTCTTCCAGTTTCTTCTTATATCCAGATGTTACAAATGATTCTTTATCTTGATATTGATTGCCTTCAGCTTCCCTTTCTCTTTGTACTTGTCGCTCAATACGACGTTCATTCTCCAGTTTTCTTTTCTCAGCAGCCTTTAATAATTTACTTATATACTTTGGTTTCTTATCTAAATCTTTTCGTGATAATTTGGAATCCTTGCGTTTCTGATCCATCTCATCATAGAGTTCATCATATTGATAAATTGTTGGATCTTCTTCTACTGCTTTTGCTTGAACTACTTTCTCCTAAAAGTTAATAGAATTTTTACTATTTGAGCATCTAAATATATAAAGTAAATCGATTTA
>JARJDU010006110.1:0-12614 GCA_030264695.1 Lissagria laeviuscula
TGTATTTTGCCTAAACGTTCAAAATTTGAGTATTCTATTAGCAGTGATTCAAAAGTTATGGGAAAATATCTTTCTCGACCCATGTCAGGTCTATACCCAAATTGCGGGGTACCCTATATCTAAAGAACTAATTGGGGTACCAATTTGGTTCTGAGGTAAAACTTCAAAATTTTAGTTTTCTGTCCGCAGTAGTTTGAAAGTGTCATGCGCTAATCTATTTCCTGAACACTGCAGATCTTGTACCGAAATTTCAAAGTGTCCTATATCTTCGAAACAATTTGGGATATCAGTTTGACAATTTGCCAGTGTTCTCCTAACTGTCTCGAGCCTAAACACCTTAAGTTTTAGTTTTTTTTGTAAGGTGGTTTGATGGTTATTAGAAAATCTTTTTCTCGAGCACTGCAGAGCTAATACCTGAATCATGGAGTACCATATATTTTAGAATCTTGTTAGGGTATCAATTTGCAATTTTGTGAAGGTTTTCAAAACTTGTCTCGCCTTAAACTTTCCTAATATGAGTTTTCTACCTGCAGCGATTTGAAAAATATTGGCAAATGTTTTGCTAGAGTACTGCTGAGCTTATACCAAAATCGCAGGGTGCCCTATATTTTCGGAACCAGATAAGAGTATTAATTCGCATTATTTTTGGATGTAACAAACTATTCTATGCTCGAACGTTCTAAATTTGTGCTTACGACCTGCAATAGTTTAAGAGCAAATTTCTTTCTAAAGCACTGCAGAGCTTATACCGAAATCACAAGGTACCCTATGTTTTTGGAACCAGATAGGGTATCAATACGCAATTTTTTTTGGTGTTCCAAAGTATTCTAGGTTTAAACGTTCCAAATTTGTTCTTTCCACCTGCAATAGTGTCGGAGCAAATTTCTTTTTGAAGCACTGCAAAGCTTATATCAAAATTGCGGGGTGCCCTATATCTTCTAAACTAGTTGCATTAATTTGCAATTTTGTCGGAGTTTTCTAAATTATCCTATTCTCGAACGTTCCAAATTTGAGTTTTTTAGCTAAAGTTGTTAGGAAGTCATTCGCAAATATTTTGTTCGAGCGCTGCAGAGCTTATACCAAAATTACGGAGTGCCGTTTATCTTTTGAAACAGTTGGTGTATCAATTTGCAATTTTGTGAGGATTTTTCAACCAGTCTTGTGGTAAAACGTTCCAATTTTGAGTTTTTTATCTGCAGTAGATCAAAAGTTATGGGTAAATCTCTTACTTGAGCACTGCAGAGCTTATAGCGGAATCGCAAAATTCTTTATATCTTTAGAACCAGTTAGTGCATCAATTTGCAAGTTTGTCAAAGTTTTCTAAACTGTTCTGTACTCAAACATTTTAAATTTTAGCTTTCTATCTGCAGTGGTTTATACCGGAATTGCAGGGTGCTCTATATTTTCGGAACAAAATGGGATATCAATTTGCAGAGTGCCCTATATCTTCTAAACCAGTTGCATTAATTTGCAATTTTCTCAGAGATTTCTAAACTATCCTGTTCTCGAACGTTCTAAATTTGAGTTTTCTAACTGAAGTAGTGAGAAAGTTATGATATTACGGAGTGCCGTTTATCTTTTGAAACAGTTGGTGTATCAATTTGCAATTTTGTGAGGGTTTTTCAACCAGTCATAGGGTAAAACGTTTTAATTTTGAGTTTTTTATCTGCAGTGGTTCAAAAGTTATGGGTAAATCTCTTACTTGAGCACTGCAGAGCTTATAGCGGAATCGCAAAATACCTTATATCTTTAGAACCAGTTAGAGCATTAATTTGTAAGTTTGTCTACATTTTCTAAACTGTTCTGGACTCTAACATTTTAAATTTAAACTTTCTATCTGCAATGGTTTATACCGGAATCGTAGGGTGCTCTATATTTTAGGAACAAAATGGGATATCAATTTGCGGGGTGCCCTATATCTTCTAAACCAGTTGCATTAATTTGGAATTTTGTCAGAATTTTCTAAATTATCCTGTGCTTCAACGTTCCAAATTTGAGGTTTCTAACTAAAGTAGTTAGAAAGTTATGCGCAAATATTTTGTTCGAGCGCTGCAGAGCTTATACTAAAATTACGGGGAACCGTCTATCTTTTGAAACAGTTGGCTTATCAATTTGCAATTTTGTAAAGGTTTTCCAACCAGTTTTGTGGTCAATCCATTCAAATTTATGCTTTCTATCTGCAGTTGTTAAAAAAGTTTATGTTTAATCTAAAACTATAAATAAAATTATTTACTTTATCTATCTATTGATTGAAGAAAATTCTATTGAAATGAAATAAGTACTGAAATAGACAATTTTCGTTCACTTGAAATACCTACAAAATTAAATTTAGCTATAATACTAACCGATTCGACCGATCCGTTGTTGAGCAATTTGATAAAGGCAACTTTAGCTTCCACCTAGATAAAGTCCTTATCAGAAAATTGGAAATATTAAATAATCGCAAGTAACTTACTTACTTGTAGTAGATACGTTCGTTTGCCGAGAGTCCCATTTATATTTAGATTAAATCCCGGCTTTACTCTTCCTATTCCCTGTTATTACTACATACTTCGAATCAATAAAATCCAGAATATTTGACCGTCACTACCACCTCTAACCGAAACTTAATTAATACTTACATTCGCATACATTTTTCTAATTTAAAAAGAAAAGAAAATCGAAAATTACAAAAAAAAAGAGCTAGAAAGATTTTATTGTTTTAATATTAAAACATTCGTAGCTTGAAATGCCCGGGAAATTCTCCCCACCAAAAGCTTCGCTTCGTCTTATCTTCTTGTCTCTCGCAGCTGGGAGCGGTTGCGTTATGTAGTTGTATACATAGTAATAGTAATCGTACTAGTAGTGGTATTAGCGTTTCTATTTTGTCTACCTTCGTTTGCATTCAGTAACCACACACGGTAATGGAAAACGCAAGAAAGCTGCCACTGCCGTTGCTGCTACCGCTACCGCTACCGCCTTCTCTCTTTATGCAAGAAAATGGGTGGATGCTGCACTACTAAAACAAGCAAGCAAGCAGGCAAACTAATGCTGTAATAGCTTCTTTCCTTCCTTCTTGCTTCATCCTTCTTCCTTTGTTTCAATCTATACGCTTCTCTCCTTACTTCCAGGCAGCTCATTGCTGAGAATAATAGAAAGGGAAGAGTGGAGAGAAGATCTGAGGGAGGACTGGAAGATTGTAAGACGTTTGAGGTGTTTGCTAAGTGTGGGTAGAGGCGGTGGTGACGGTGTAGATGGAAGTGGAGGAAATTCTTACAAGATGGCTGTATGCAAATTATATTGGGAATATATTGGAAAACTTAGATTGAACTTGTAACTGAATTCTAGGGACTTTAGGACAATATATCACTAACATATGTGATGTTGTTTGATTATGTTTGTTTTCAAGCTCTTTTTTTTTGAAATTTTCTTTAGAAGATTTTCCGATTTTTTTTAGAAAAAATTATAGATCCTTACTATTTTATTGGGAGAATTTTCCATTTTCCAAATTTTCACTTGTTTTATATATTCCTAAGAGTTTTCATTTAAGTTTTACTTAAATTTTTGACACTAGTGAAAATCATGATTTTCGCTTTCCCATTTTCTTTTAATACCAAATCTTAACTTTTTCCGATTCATTTAAAAAATTTTAGAATTTTTCCGCGGCGCAAAGAAAACTTTTTCCAACACGCGAACTGACAACTGACTGAAATGAAAATCGCGTTGTAAAATTCCGCGAGCGTGAGTCGCGAATGCGCCGCGCCCTTTTTCCATCGCATTCGCCAAAAAAGAGCGCCCACCCATCTCCAACTATATGCGAAAGAGTGAGAAGCACCAGCTAGAAAGAAGGAAGGGAAAGAGGACGCAAAAAAAGAAAAAGCGAGTTATATATGGATGGCGGGGCGGCATATTCGCCAGCCATATCTACCCTCGCTTCGTATTCTACGCACACAGCGTGCATCGAACTAACACAAATACAAAAACGAACGTGAAAACATGTCTGTGAGTGTATCCACACGTGTCTGTGTTGTGTGCATATTTTAGCGGTAGCGGTAGCGGCGTTGTAAAACGATGAAAATCCCCATCGCGATTTTTCCTTCTTGTCCAACAAACGTAACCGATTCTCACGCATGCGCATTCCTATCAACATCAAATATAGATTCTTTTCCTCACGAGCATGCGCACGAGTATATTAATAAAATATTCACTTCGAAAATATTCATAAAGTCTTCGAAATCCCATATTCGAATACAATGTGTCTAGATACTTGAGTAAGTAATCTAGAAATTTCTAGAACATTCCCAAAGTCAATATATATGCAAATAGAATGAAAATCACGCCGTACGCCGGCACCGCTCGCATGCATATTATTCATTACAGTTGGTTTTCCTTTAAGAAGATAGTGAGATGGGAGTAGGGGGCCAACCCTTTGCAAAGCAAAGGCTTCCCTAAGGTTTTCCTTACGAGATCTTGAAGGATGGATGGTTTATGTCGTGGGTGTAGAAGAGGCTTTAACAAACAGCCATTAAGGGGAAGAACCGTGCTGCCATAAGGAATAGAAAATTAAGTAGACGGCGGCGGTAGCGGAGACGGCGGTATAGCAGCTTAGATAAATGTTTATTCTGTTCTGCGTGCGAGCGCAGCTGAAATTAGGAAATTGCTTGGAATTTATGTGCGAAAGGGCGAGTGCGAGCTTAAGGCGGCGGTAGGGGTGGAGGTGGCAGCTCAAGATTTCCCATTATTCATAAAATAAATAAGCAACTGTTGTATAGTATTATGTATATGGCGGCAAACTTAGACCTTTATTGATTAGATTTAAGTTGACTTAACACTCTTTTTCTTTTAAACTCCGCCTCTTCTTTATTTCAACCAATCATGAGTGTGTGTATATATATTGTTTTAAATTTGTTATGATCCGATTGGTTGTCAACCGATTTAAGTAAACTTAACATTTTTTGAATGAAACTCCGCCTTCTTTTTTTATTTTCACCAATGATTGGCTGTAAATTTGTGGGAAGGAGAATTCTGTGGGAGTGCTTAGACGCTCAGAATGGTAACAAATTCAAGTTTGTAATATCTAAAGTATAAATATTTACACACCGAAGAACTCGTTTCCGTCCGACGGAGCAAGGAGATCTCGCAAACGAAGCAAAATTAATATAAACAGTTTTCCTCCTTTAAGCAAGCAAGGAAGCGAACGAAGGACGCGCCATCTTGTGCTTTTCCTTCAGACAGAGAATGTCTTTCCCATCTTCCTCATTCATTCAATATTCAAAGAAAAGGGCCAAAGGATGTAAACGAGATTACGAAATTAATGAAACGAGCGGCGGTGGAGAGTAGCGGAGAGTGGTGGCGGTGGCGACGAAGGCGGCGGCACTAATGAATAGATCTTTTCAGATCTGGCCTGCGTTACATTAATAAAGCAAAGGATGCCAATGGTGCGTTTGTGCCTTGAGGTCAAAGCGTAGGAAAACCTCAAATGCCTCCAATCGATTCATTATGGTCACTTTACGACCGTCATGAAGATATCTAAAGACTTTTCCTTAAAATCATGGTTATAAAACTATAGCAAAATTTTAATATGTAAAGAAATAGTATAGTTTCTCGGTGCAGAGAAAGAGGTCGGGAGCGGAGGCGAGGGAGACGCTCGATATTGCTGCTGCCGCCGCCGTAGCCGCCGCTGCCGCGAATAGCAAGGCATAGCGGCGGAAAACTAAAAGGATGAGGTATACATTAGGAAGAGAAGAGCGGTTCTCCGCCTCCGCCTTCGCTGCCTCCGCTATGCCCCCGCCCTCCTCCACCGTCGTAGGGAAGTTTTAGGAATATATTAAAGCTCTAATCTCGAGTCGCAGGAGTTGAATTTCCACGCTAAGTTAGATTAATACCTCTGAGAATTTACAATTTACGTCGCACACACACACGCACCCGCGCACACACATACACGAATATATATATTTCAGCGAGATGTGTGTGTGATGCCTTTCCCGTTCCTTTCGTTTCCTATCCGCGTCGCCCTCGCGCCTTAATACTTAGTTTGCTTTCGACGTCGTCGACGGTGGTAGCGGAGAAGAGAAGGAGACGGCAGTAACCGCCACCCTCGCTGTGCCGATGCTGGTACAAGCAAGAGCTTCAGCTCGAGCCCAAGCCGCCTGTCATTATTTATGCCTGAAAGCTTCTCGAGCGATGTAATTTCAGTCGCGAGATCTTAGATCTTGCGTCTTACAGGAGCGCACATCACGTGCAAATACATTAACGCACACATGGACATTACGCGAAGGCGAAGACGACGACGACGCACATGTACGTATGGAGGCGAGCAGCCGGAGGGCGTATGATGAAAATGCCGCATTGAAGGGTGCGCGATGGGTGGTGAGGTGGTATTGGATGAGGGTGGAGGGTGGATGCTGTGTCTAGATCGAGTAGGTGGAGCGGTAGTTTTACTATGATTTTTATTGGAGCACTACACATTCACTATATTAAAATCACTTGGGACTTTATTTCAACGCGGACCGAACATTACTGACTCAAGTTGATCGAAATTTCGTAAAGGGTTCACATAATTTGAAATTCTCAATCTGAATAACTGGATAACTGGAAATTCTTGAATGAAATTCTTGCTGTTGCTCTTGTGAGAATATCAACTTCAGATTTTAGTCTAACCTGTTCCGATTTGATACAAATTATAGTAAAAGTAGTTTAAATGCATACTGGCCAGTGGTCATTCTGTAAGTTGTGAGTTGATAAAGAATGAAGAACAAGGTAATAAAGAAAAAAATTGAAAAGGGTGATTTTATAAGGGTAAGAAGTTCTAGAATAATGCGGCTTTGGGGCTAGGTACATGGTATTTTCTCAAGAATAAGAAAAAGGGTCGTAGTGAAGGGTAAGTTAAACAGATACAGGTAACAACAACATGTTTTGAATAAAATTACAACCTGCTGATACTTTATAACACTTCATGTATTAATAGAAATGATAAAAATGTGAGATTTTTTTATGGGCATTTTTAAATTCTGACTAAAACAAGGGTTGGTAAATTTTTTTTAAATTTTGAGCATTTTGCATTTTGAAAAATGCTTGGAAACCTTGAAATCTCAAAATTTCAGTCTTGCCGTCTTGTCTCGAAATTTATAAGGTAAGTCGCACCTCAAAGTTTGAGACTCTTGTGAAACCCTAAATTTCTGTAAAATTACGACAACCTAACAACATTAATAACATCAAAGATAAACAAGACTAACAACATAAAAGAAATTATACCAAAACATGATCAACATTTCTAAAAATTTAACCAAAGAATAATTATTATCGTCAAATTTCAAACAATTTTTCATTTAAATTAAAATTTTTATAAATTATATAAATATATAGAACAAGTTCTATATGATTTGAATCAATTAGAAAGGGTATAGAACTTGATAACTTGTTAACGTGATAGTTTTGGACGTCGCCCAAGACCTCGTCCGAAACAGGACTCGCCACTCGACTCTCGTAACTGACCCTCGCGATGACCGCAACTCTTCGGCCTGCGATATCAAATCTGGAATTCGAATCCGGGACGCATTCCATGTAAACGACATGCACGATTGCGATGGGAATCAAAACAAGAATATCCACATCATGCACACCTTATAAAAGCCTTTCAAGATGTGATATTTCTTGAAATTCTACTACTGACCATTTGACCATTCTGACCATTGGTCATGTCATCTACTGGCGTGAGAATTTCCAATAATTTCTTCTAATCAAAACAGGATTTTTGTAAGTCATGAATTACTCTAGCAACTAGCAAAGGGTTACATTTTTAGATCTTCGAAGATTGGTTCAGTTCTTAAGAAAGAATCGTCGTGTTCAGAGCTAAATTTTTGCAAGTTTTTAAGTATTAAATAAATAATTAATTAGTTGAGCTGATTGGTAATTAATTGTTTAATGAGTTAAGCTAAGCTAAGTAGACTTAAGTGCAATTCGGATTTTTCTCAGAAATTCCTTCATTACATCTGCCGTTTCTGCAAACCGTTTCCCAAAACAAGAGTTCTCAAGAATTGGCAACAAGACGAAGATAGAGAATATCTTTATTCTCTATGTGTTTTTGAGTGTGTGTGTGTTGTGTATTTGTGAATGCGAAGGAGTGAGAAGCGTGCTGCAAAGCTTTTCGTTAAAGCGTTCGCTAGTGGTGCCTTTGTGCGAACCGCTTTCGAGCTTTCGCCGAACGACGCGAACATCTTCTCTCGCATGGTAACGAGCAGATAATGTAATCTAAGACTTATTATGAAAGCGGGAATGGCGGCGGAGAGCGGCGAAAGGCGGATGGAAACGCCCGCATCTACGCTTCTCGAGCTCTTTGTGCCTTTATTGTTCCGCTCTTTGAAGAAGCTGCTTCAGCGGAGGCGTTCAATGCAGCGAGGCTTTGTACTGGCGAAGAAGATGCTTTTGGATGGTTCAATGGATATTGATAACTATAGGAAGGAAGTTGGTGTGCTGTGGAAAGAGGAATGAAGAAGAACTAAGAAATTATGGTTTACTTATATTTTTCTTTGGAGTTTTTGTATGGTTTTGAGGTAATTTGGGGATGGTTTGGTAGTTTAATGAATTTTCTCAAAAGTGTAGGTTTTTTTGTTGATTTTCTCTCATCTTCTATTTCAACTTCTTCTTCTTTTTTAAATTTTGGGTTACGGGATTTGGTAATTTTCAAATTATTTTAGTTTTTCGTTGATTTTTGTTCTTGAATTCTACCTACGATTTGATAAAAATCTGAGAATTTTAGAATTTCTTTACGGATTCTTGTCTTCTAGCAATTTGCTTCTAATTTTTGGCATGTTTTTGTAAAAGTTTTGGTTATCTAAATCTTTTACTTTGTTTTGCTTTTGCTAGTTAAACTATTGTTCCGGCATTTTTGCAGAAATATATTTGATTTTGTTAACTTTAAGACCAATTTCTTAAACAATTATTTCATTGTTTTATTTTTTCTTAATTGTTTTGTCTATATTTCAACATTTATATTAATTTCATAATTTTTAAATTACTTTCTAATACATTTAAAGTATTTTTTTGGATTTTTATTTTTATTTTTTCAATTTTCTCTAAAATTTGCTTGAGAAAATGTATTTTTCTTTAATATTTTGATAAAACTTTTTTCTATTATTATTCTCTAATCTATACAGATTATTTAGTTTATAATTTTCTTGCATTTTAGTTGCTTTCTTTACTGTTTTCAATTTTTTTGGGATTTAGTTTAGACACTGAGTTTCAAGATTTCTTTATACTTTTCTTAATTTTAGCTCTTTTCTTCTTATATTTTTCTTTTAACAATAATTTAGTCAATTTCCTGTTTTGTTTCTTTGATTTACATTTCTGCAGCTCGCATGTATTTCTCTTAATTGCTCATTTGCCTATTACATTACCACTTAATTGTAATTATTAGAAACACATGAAGAAAACGGAAGAAATTGTGTTATTGCTCTCCAATCCATACGTTTTCTTATGTACGCTTGGTGTCGATGTATCAATGCCATTGATAGGGTTATTGTAAAGCAAATGACATTAGAAAATTTTTATACTTTTCAGCATATACAGATATATTAAAAGTGGCAACTTTTGAACAATTAAACCGCTAGTTTCGTAACTTACACTATTGGCTTTCTTAACGACAGTTGAAACAATTGAAACTTTTATGATCAAATTAAGTACAATTTTGATAAAATTTTCTTTGAGTACATTTTATCTACAAAAATTTATTTCTCTTGAGTAGAATTTGTTCGAATTTTGTTTTAAAAAGTCAATTTCATTTTAGCTATACTTTACTGGCATTTATATCTTGTTTTAGGCATATTTCACAAATTTCTTCACCTACATACAATAATTATCTTCATAACATCATAAATGTAAAAATTTATTTCTATTCAATGCAATTTATGCAAATAATTTATGTTTGCGGATGTTATTGCGAGGTTGGTGCAAGAGCAAAGATCTAGAATTGATAAAAATTGAACTTTTTTTTAAGATAAAAACGAAATTAGATATTGACACGAGTTTGGTTCCTACGAGTAGGTCTCAGCAGAAACTTTAAATTAAGTTTTGCACATTTGCATATTCTATTACCACTTAAATGTAATTAATAGAAACACATGAAGAAAACGGAAGAAAGTGTGTCTTTGCTCATCAATTCATACGTTTTCTTATGTACGCTGAGTCTCGGTGTATCAATGCCATTGATAGGGTTATTGTAAAGCAAATGACGTTAGAAAATTTTTATACTTTTCAGCATATACAGATATATTAGAAGTGTCAAGTTTTGAACAATTGAACCGCTAGTTTCGTAACTTACACTATTGGCTTTCTTAACGACAGTTAAAACAATTGAATCTATTATGACCAAATTAAGTAAAATTTTGATAAAATTTTCTTTGAGTACATTTTATCTACAAAAAACTATTTCTTTTAAGTATAACTTGTTTAAATTTGGTTTTAAAAAGTCAATTACCTCGTAGCTATACTTTACCGGCATTTATATCTTGTTTTAGGCATATTTTTCAAATTTCTTCACCTATCGTAGCATTAAATACCCTAGTTTTTAAATTTTGGGATAATATGAATTAATCTAGCCATAATCAATCACAAACTAGAACAAATTTTGTCAAAATATTCAAGATCCCATGCTACTATCCATTCAAAATTATCTAAATCATAATATTTCCTTTTTTCTTAAATCTACAAAACAATGATTTCTAAATATCTTTCCTATTGAATTGATTTAAATTGATTACCAACAAACTATCATACATTTCACATATTAAAACATCGGAATAAGCCATTTTGTATAAAATCTCTCTAGACGAGTAGGATTTCAAGAAGTCATGAGAGAGGATCAATGCACAGCTAAATAAAGCTTCACCAAGTTCTCGAACGAATGAAGGAAAGGGTGGTTCGCGGCGCGCCGCGCGGTGCTGATAGGCAAGAATTTCAATTAAAACTTTGCAACTCGGAACAAGTTTCGTTGAAGCGAAGGGTTTGAGAACGCGAACTCGCTCGGTATGTTCACCCTCACCACTCTCATCGAACTAAACCAAATATTGATTTTATTTCTTCTTCGTCGTCAACAACAAGAAAAAAGAAAAAAAGACGAAAACCTTCTTAATATCTTCACAATCATAGCATACTCTTCCTTCAATCTCTTAATCTCTCAAGAATTCATGTACCAAGGTAAAGCTAAAGCTGAAGATTTTAATGGCAGCAATATGGCTACACCCTCGCGGCCATATTCGTAGATCTTGACGCACCCTCAATTCGCCTCATCTTCCATCTTCCCTCTTCGTTTCCCGCAAAAATGGGGTGGGTGTACATGCAACCCTTTCAAACGCTGCTCGCTCGTCGCTTTTATAGTTTTCCATCGTGTGCAAGAGATGCTGTGAGCTGTTGAGATTTTAATGGAGCCATAAAATCTGTTCAAGTAGCTTTAATTAATCAATTTGATTAAAACATCTAAGATGGAAATCTCAATTTTTGCTCATTAATTCTGAAAAATTTAGTTTGATGGGATGGCATTAATACAATTCACTGAACCGTCACAGTTAGATGCTTGACAGCTGGGACAAAAGATCTACCACCCGCCGCTGTTACTACCACCATCGTCGTCGCGCCGTCTGAGACGTTCGCACGTAATGTATGGCTGCTAGTGGGTGGCTAGGTGGTTCGTCGTCTTTCGCGAGTTCGCTTCCTCTTCCTTTACCGCCTCACGCTTCCTAATAACATGTAGCGGCAGTGAAGCCGACGGAGGCTCATTAATTCAGACGTCTTGAGTTATTACGCTCTCTTGAAACAGACGCATTTGCTTTCCCCAGGGATAACTTTACCTAACCTAACCTTATCAATTTTTTTTTTTTAAATTAATATAACGCCTCGACTTTGATTAATTAATTTTGTGAATTAAATTTGAAAAGATTCGTTTTGTTTGAAGTCTTGAGATGTTTAGATGATGTGTGAGGGTGGGAAATGCTTGAGATATGGAAAGTGGCATGAGATGCAAGGAGCGTTAATGGCGGAAGACGTTTACTTTGACTTTCCAGTTATAATATATTCTAATTGAAGCTGTGCAAACGTTGTAGAGTGGAAGCCCTGAAGACGCGAGAGACGCCGAAGACGCTGACATTATGTACAGACGTTAATTGTCTTACTAATATGCATCAATATTAATGACTATGGCTATACGCTTTCTGAAAATGACGACGATGCGAGTGTAGAGAACCCATATTCTGGTTTAGGTTACCTATAAGATAGTATGTGTTATCTTTTCTTGAGGATTATTAATTTTAATTAGTTCAATAGATAGATTTTCTGTTTAAATTATATATAAGTTTGGAATATCTTAGGTTTTGATGTTTTAGAGGTTTGGAAAATTAATTATCGTATACATTTTGTTGTTATACCTTGGGAGATAAAAAATAATTTGCTGTTTCAAGATTAAAATGCATAATTTGGTAAAATAATTAGTAGGTAGTATTGTAGCCATTTTGGATTGCTTGGTTTGTTGTTACATTTATTGCTCATGACTTAACTTACCAATTTTCAGAAAAAAACGAGACACTATCTGTTGACGCGGTGAGCGCGATTTGATTGCAAAATTAATACAATTTAGTTACGAGCCC
>JARJDU010006118.1:0-10418 GCA_030264695.1 Lissagria laeviuscula
ATTTTAAGTTTAAGTTGTTTAATAGATTGTTGTACATTTGGGAACTGGTAGGGACACAATAATTATAAAAAAGCTGAGTAATATCCTACTCTTTACTTTTTATATTGACCAGCCGAGTATAGTTTGTTTAATTTATTGTTTGTTCTAACAAAAATTTGCCATTGATAATTAGGGTTACCAAATGTCTTTCACGATAGAATAAGACATTTTGTTTAAATCTTTATCCATTGGCGAGATACGTTGTAACCGGTGCGGTCTTTACACTAACTTAAAAAAGTAAAAAAGACCCATAATCTATTACCCAGCAAGCAATCTATCTTCTATCAATCTTTTCCTACTTCATGGCTGCTGTTGGCTCCGAGTAATTCTGTATTGGTTTATGTTTCTCTAGATAACGTAGTCTCTTATCACATTGCTTCTAATTCTTTTTATTTAAACTTTTTTGGTTTGAGATGATACTGTCTCAGCATCTTTTATAGTCCAAGCAATTTTTCTAGGATCTTTGTCGAATTATTTACTTCTAATATCAGTTTTCGTGCTTGCGCACTTATCAGATAAAGCATTTTCACGAGTCGTTGCCCAGGAGTCTTTCTATGGAGGTGCTTTCTCACCCCTAATTTCACAATCTTTATTTTCTTCTGCCTAATTTTGCGTTATCCTTTCATTTTTGCTTTCTTCGGACGTATTAAATTAAACTTCTTTAACTGTTCATTCTCCTTATCACCTTCAAAAATTAGTTTATCTTCAGTCATCTCAATTTTTAAAATATCTACTTGGTTTTGCTTAAACAGTACTGAACCGTTCTTAAATGAAATTTTTGCTTGAGCCAATAACTCACAACCAATATTTAAGTCATAAGTCATAGGATGGTCAGTTACATATATGTTTGTGTAAAATAACTGTTCATCCACTCTTATAGCTACTCTTCTAGCAATATCAACAAGTTGAATTGCGACATTAGAAAGGCCACGTAATGTCTTGTCTGACGAACTTAATTCTGTAACACCAATTTTTGCAGCATATTTTCTCATGTATAACGTTGACATCGTGTTGTAACAGTGTCAATAAGTGCCACACATTCGACATTATTCAGACTTAACTTCTTGGTACATCCGTCTTCAGCTTTGCGGACGGACAACACATTCTTAGCAGTTATCTTCTTAACAGTACAACTAGATGTTTTGAGGCCAATCTGTTTTGGACTCTTATCTTTATGTCTGCAATCGGCTGACTGGTGTCATATTGTTCCGCAATTAAAACAATATTCTTTATTGCTGACTTCCACTTCTTGCTGTTGCCCTTTGACTAACTTATCGTAGATAAACAACTTATCTTTAAACACTCACAAATTTCGTGCCCCATAGAGCCTTGATACATTCGGTCACATATCCCTTCAATAATATATTGCAAAACAGCATCATCTTTAACATCCCCCTTTGTTGCTATCTCTTTACAGGAGCATAACTAGGGTTGCCAGCGTCCGGGGACAAATAAAAGTTTTGAACGCCCCAAAGTATATTAAAAAATTTAATATGTTGCCTAAAAATTTATTTGGTAACCTTCTTTCAGGTCATCCCGACTGAGTGGACCACTGTTTTCTCACCGGTTTATTTGATTATGAGTCCATTTATTGTCGTTAAACTTTTTTTTGCCTTACCGCCACTTATGATATTTTGTACTTTTTCGTGTTTTGTTAATCTATAAAACTATAAAAGTTATAAAAGTTAAAAAGTTACATCGCTTTGGCGCCCCTTTGGTGCTGCGCCCGGAGACAGCTGACTTTTTTGCCCCCCCCCCCAGTTACACCCTAGTTCTTTGTGCACGTCTGCTGAATTGACTCTTCTACCGAACTCTGAAATTCATTCTTCCTTCAGCATTCCCCACGAGTTTAAGTATAAATGTATTAGCCAAACCTTTCATTTCTTATTTTTGCGTATATCATCTTTTGCAGGTCATTAAGTCCAAAAATACTAGCCATCTCTTCAAATTGTTGGAATCACTTGCGTGTCCTCCACGTCACGAGAAAACACGAAAAAACCTTGAACTGTTTCTTAATTCTAGAAACAGAATTAGCGTTACTCATGTTATCGTCGTCTTGCATAATTTTGGAATCCATGAAAGTCTTCAATATTCATAGCAAATTAAAATACGTCTTAAACACCAGTTGAAGAATACTATTGAGTAGATAAAAGCTAACTTTGGTTTTATCCTTTCAAAATTGTTTTGCGATCCCGGAAGATCCCCTAAAATATGTGGGTATTGCAAAATAGAATCAGAAATAGAACTGTCATCTATGCGTGGCCGCCTTAATCATTAACTAATATAAATAAACATATCTTTTAGGTGACTAACGCACACTCTATCAATATAGATAATTTTATTATTATTATCACATATATAATTTTAATAAAAAACGCATAATCAAATATTAAAACAAAATAAATGAAATAATTTTATAAAAATTATACATACATTATAAAATTATACGTACCTGAATAAGCAGGGGCGAATTGAACCAGCGGGCAATCGGGCATTTGCCTGGTGGGCCGGTCATCTGATTTACTGGCAAGCAAGTTAGGCAATGTTTGTTAAATATAAAAATATACAAACTTATGCAAGTTTAAAAATAATTTAAAACAAATTGGGTCCACCAGCCCAAGCTGTTTGAAATCGTCAGTCCGCAGCTGTGAGTGAGCAATCCTTAGAAAATTACACGAAAATTGTATGCTATTTCTCTCAAATAGTCAAAACTTAAATAGAATATGCCGAAAAGGCCCTGCGGAAAGAACTACATCTCGCATTTAAACCAATTATTTCGTTTTTTTTTGGATCGTATTAAATGTAAAAGTTTAATATGATTTTGTTTTAAGTTTTTGAAATAAAAATTATCAATGTGTACACCGATGAATGGCAAAATGAATTGGCAAAAAAAAGGCGCGCGAGAGAAACAAATGTAGGTGCCTGATTTAGCATGTCAGTACTCAACAAAGATTAAGGAGGCAAAGATGATGATGTTCACATCTCAAACACCAAAAGGTGGGCCAGTTAACAATATAATCATCGCACTTATCGGAAACACATTAAAATAAGATGTGTGGTTGTTTTTAGTTATTGTAAGAAATTTATTATAATCAATCTTCTATTATCAATCTTGAATGAGAATGACAATAACATCATTTTTAGCATCTTAAATGATGGCATGAAGGCGATAAAACGAGTGCGATAAAATATTTGACCATTTGATAGTTTCGCCTGAAACTAAAAGAAATTTGCATTAGTTACACAAATTGTTCGAAGCCCTAAGTCAAGAGCAAGAATTAAGATGGCAAATTAAAATATATATGCTAAAGGTCGCGTACATTCAAAAATGATATAGCACGCGAAAAAGAATAGAAGATCATTAGCAGTGATTTCACAATAAATATATTGTCATAGGTTGTATACGGCATTGATTATTTAAATTAACAATTTTCTTGGGAGGTGTTAATTCTTAAATTCCTTTTGTCAGTAATCAGATCGATTCACTGATACATTTTGAAACTCGGATTAAATTTTTTTGAAATTACTGGTCTGATACAACCTATTTTAGTGATTTGTAGAAGATTTGTAATGTCCTACATTTGCAATTTTTTCTTAAGTTGTGAAATTGTCGTAATTAAGATTTTTTTAAAGATTTTTTTTTAGCTTTCTAAAAAAAGTATTCTTTTTTAGATGTTCATTAAATTTTGCAGTAATTTTAACTAACCGATTCGTCTTTTATCTATTGTTGTTTGGGAATTTTTGTTCATTGTAAGAAAAGAATATTAACATAATTATTAAAAATACTAAAATAAAAAATACTAATAGATGATATGGCTCAATTTCGTAAGATAGTCACATAATTATTTGAAAATTGAAATGTGGGTTACAAGATCGATTAGAGATAGATAGGCCAAGCAGGCTACGCATTTCGAGAAAATTCATATAGACAGATATATTCCATAAAAAGAATAACTACGTAATAGTCATAAATTAATAAATTATGTTCTATTACAACTGCTTATATATTATTAGCAGGGCCGTTTTAGCATCACAGTGGGCCCTGGGCAAGTGTTACGCGTGGTGCAATCTCGTCCCTAATACTTTTTTTATTAAAAAATTCCTCAAATGTGCCGCGAATAACATCCAGTCCACAACACACGCGATCAGTGGAATTCTGAAATCTGTAAGATTTTAGTTGCTATATCTTTGATTGATCTAGCATTTGCTGGCCACTCCGTCAATATGCATTTTTGTTGAGAGTACCGAGATCTTTTGAGTTTCTTCTTCAAATTGTCGTCTTCTACTTTCGGACATCAGTTGTTTTTCCATATTAAAGAAGAACAAATTTAATATTAATAGTATGATCTCTTTTCATTATCTCCATAATACTATATTCGTGCTCTTGCTCTGTTTTTCCGTATACAATAATATCACCAAAGTCAAAATCTCATCAAAATTCTGGCATTTGGTACATCTCCAAATAGTTGGCCGCTTGGAAAATTTCAGGAGCCGAGCATATTCCAAATGGCAATTTATTTAATTCATATCTATCAAATAAAGTATTAAAGGTTCAATATTTCGAGCTATCATTGTTAAGTATGATTTACTAATATCCATCTTTCATATCAATAACAAAAAATATTGCACTGCCCGTTAATTTACTTAACTTAGTACGTCTTTAGCAGTTGAAATCATAAAATATTCCCTTTTAATATACTTATTTAATGCTTTAGAATCAATACAAATTCCTTATGTCAGTAGCATAACTTACTTTTTCAATAACTTGATTAAATTTAAATGTTTACACTCTTGCAATTCCAACAAGGGAGCTGCATTTATGTGTACAACAATGAAACTGACTATTTGTGTTCTGCATGTGCACATTAATTTGATGCTACCTAATGCAGTCAAGACACCATTCCTATATGTAATTAGTCAAATTAATTTTTTTTAGTGAAATTCTTCCAGAACAGCAGTCGGTACAGTGCTTACCTCTGCTCTGGTATCGACTTTGATGGTTGTTTCGATTTCTTCGATGCTGTTCGCCTCAAATCAAGCTGTCATCATGGGATGTATAGGGGATCCGGTAAAAACAGATTCAGGTTCTGCGTTGGTGACTTTATTTACTGTCTTATGCTGGTCTGTTTTAAATTGTAATCTCAAACAAGGGTGTTGTGTCTAATGAAATATTATCAGGGCTATTATTCCTAAGTTTTCTCTTTCTCTCTTTCTCGCATGTATATCATATACGTTTTAAAGCAGACAAGACCAACGACTTCAACGCAGCCATCAGTATTTTATTAATTCCTTATGGTCGGCACAATTTAAGTTATGCATTTGATACTAACTGCTATGAAAACCAACGAGACCCGATCAGACGGAAATAATGGTTAGTATATCTAGGCCCTACTGAGGACTGTTGCGCCGCTGATGCTGATGATTTCATATAAAAGTGCCTAGGCGGATCACTAGCTCTCAAAAAAAAGCCTAGACGCCGCAAATATTTGATGCTATACTCAATAACCTCATCTAGGGTAATATTATTCTCTGTTAGAAGTCATTTTTGTATTTGCTTGCTTTCAAGAGCCACTATCATTTGATCTTTAATCAGTCTTTCCTGATATGACTTGTTACAGAATTGCAGCTGAACTCACAATTTTCTACTTGCATTTTGCGTTTTATTATAAACTGCCCAATAGTTTTTTCACCTTGTACTATGCCATTGAACCTGAATGTTTCCATTGTTATATTTTTTTTACTCACAAACTTCTCATCTAATGCTTTAAATATATTTAACAATGTTATCTTCCTGGAATCCCCTTATTGCTCAAAAATCTCCAAGCCTTCAGGACTCATTGTGTTTATAAGAATACCAATTTTTTTATCTACGCTGCCATCACCAAACTCTGTATTGCCTTTACAGTATTAAAGTAGAAGAAATGCATTTGTCGCCATCTTTTCCAAACATCCGCTCACTCGGTGTTGGTTTTTATATTCAAATTAGGCTGTGCACCTTGATATCTATCTTGAAGTTATGCTCCAAGCACATTTTCTGATTTGTCTTCTCACAATCTTCTATTTCCACCTTATCCTAGTTATTTATTGTTCTTCCGCTTGTTGATCTGTGGATTTACACACTTGACAGCATTTTTGTGTTGTTACTAATATCTAGAATGGTTTATTTTAGTATCTGAATACTGAGCAGCCAAGTATAGCACCAGGCTCACAACGCTTTGCGTGCTGTCACCGTGTTGCCTAACTTACATCTAAATTAACAAGAACAAGTATCAGATAAACTCATAAACTAATCATTAATCATTACAAACCTAAGGTTTCAAAAACTGGACGCTTGCGGAAAATAGACTCTTTAGAACTACACATTCAAACGAAAAATCCTCAGGCACATATATGAAGGAGTAGGTGAAAACGGAGTTTGCAAAAAAAATGTTAATTACGAGAAGTGCCAGAGGTACAACGACATAAATGTACTTAAAGTAATATAACTGAGACGACTGAAATGGATGAGGCATGTGGAGCGCATGAGCGACCAATGCCCTACAAAAAAATTAAAACAAATCTGAAGCCGATAGGTAAATGAATAGCAAGAAGACCTAAACTGCGATATTTGGATAGAAGAAGTTTTTTTTTTTGGATTTAATTGTTAATGTTGTGAATATCAGTTTCGGAGGAGGGCTGCAAGAAATGTATATAGTTATGCCAATCAAAGGTCTTATGTATAGAAGAAGGTGGCAGGAAGGTAAGAGTCAAAAGCTGGACTGTTAAGGTGCGCCCAAGGAACAAATAACGGACAATTCTCGGGCAAGCCCAGACTCAAATCGACTTGTTTAATATATATAATTAAATAATATCTCCAAACAATTATTTCTCTCTCACACACTCTCACCTCGATTAACCTAAAAACAATAAAGATGTGCTTACTCAATTAATGACTAAACTAAATACAAAATTAAGTTGCGTCATATTGGCTTATTATCTACTCCTAACTATAGTGAGCAGATTTAAGATAGTGAAATACGGAATGGCCGGATGGAAGATCCGATATTGATAAAGTATTGATATAATAAAAAAACATTACGGCACAAAAATATTGGAAAACACGGGACAGGATATTGAAATACGGGACTGTTCTGGGAAATACGGGATGGATGTCACCATACTCTTAACTCTCATCATCCATGCTATGCACTTTTTTCTAATGTACTTATGCTAGAAAAAGCTAACCTAAAAATATTGTCTATCATATTACATTTTAGGTTAGTTTTTCGAATAAATTTAAATTCATATTTCCTAGCGTAATGGAATATTAATTGTTTTGTAAATCATGCATGATTAACAAGGTATACAATATTCCAATTAGCTAACAAAATTATCAAAATTAAAAATTAAAGTGATCGAGAAATATATATTATAATTAAACACTAATTTAATTGTAATATTTTAAATTAAATATTCATATATCTTTACATATAGAAACTTGAAATAAGGCAAAAATTTACTCCTATTTTATCATTTCCCCCTTATTATATCATTGACAAATATAAAGAAAAAAACGAAATCTCTATTTACAGTTTACATTAATAATACAGAATAATATAATTACGTTATTAATATTAGATAATTTTGCATTAATTTATTATTTATTATTAATACACCTAATTTCTCTACCGGTATTAATATATTCGAGAATATATTATATGAGATGTTGGTCGAAATAAAAATAATAACAATTTTATTAAAACATTCACAATTAAACACAGAACATGTAAAAATAGAGGAGTGCGTGGGGCAGTCTTAAGCGAATTCTGCAAACGCAAACCACTCGGCTGCAAGCTTCGAGACTTGGGATAGCACTCTAGCTCAAACTCAAACCGCCTACTTTGGCTCGTCGAGCTTTTCGAGCTTTTCAAGCGACTCGAATTTTTGATAGTTAAAATTATAAGATAATTGGTCCATGTGCAAATATCTTTTCTAAATATATGGTACTCACTTGTATTCACTTTGAAGATTGATTCTGGCGCACAGTATGTAACTTCGAATTGGTGAAAATTAACATTGGTTTTAGCCGAGAGGTATCTAGTAATCGTTTGGCTAGCGTAATATTAAAATTGATATAATTCATAAGATAAAATTTATCTAAATATATAAATTGTATCTGTTGTTTATAGATTGATATTACACGCATGGACTATATATTTCAAAAACGCATCAAATTTCTTCTTCGTGCGGATTCTGAATTTACTATTCAATACAACAGGTATTGTGTTTAGAATTTTTCGTGGTTTAGTACATTTCTACTACTTTCTACAATGCTTCATATTTATTGCTCTTATTGCTGCTCTAATTACAACTGACTAACAGCTTTGCATTGGTCGAATTAGATATTTTGCCTTAAGGTTAAAATGGCAAAAATAATTCTTTAGCGGTGAATTACATAAAGAAATAACTCATTCGGCATTTATTATTGTCAATTTATATACGTTCTATATACTATTGAAGTATACATAGATTGACCTACGAGAAACCACAATTCTACTATTCCATTGAAGCAGTTAAATAAAAATTCACCCGCAACATCTGTTCCTGCTGAACAGTTTAATAATTCGCATACAGAAATCAAGGATGAGCCCTGAGTCAGCGAAAAGTCATCTCTGCACGCAGAGCTTGACAGATGAAAAAAATTACAAAAAAGTCAATTATATTAAAATATAATGCGTAAGATTTTTTAATACTCAAATTTTTAATTGAAAATTTATATTTTAAATTTTATATTACAGCAAAATGTATCAGTGTTTTTTTTGTTAGGTATTTTCAACCGAATGGGTATAAACCTTATATAAATTTTTATATGTATAAATTTTTTGTAAGAAATTAGATTTTAGAGGATTCTGCATATTTATATGCAGGTGTTTGCGCAAATTTATTTTGCCCTTTATATTCGTAAATATCTGCAATAACTTAAAATAAACCCTCATAGAATTAAGGGATGTGGATTTGTTCGGCTCGAGCTCGAAAGGCACCAATCCATTCTATCTGCGACCAGCAACTTGGATCAAATATAAACAAGAATTTATTTTTCTTTTTTTGTTAAAAGATAGACAATAATTTAAAAATTCTTACTCATCGACATCGATTTGGGAATTTTTTGATCCCGTCACATTTCAAGTGTTTTTTTTTGATTCCCAAAAAGTGATTTTGATTGATTTTTATTCATTTTGCTCTACGACAATGCCATATATACCAGCTGTACGAACGCAACCAAAATTAGAGAAGTTTCTAATCATTCCCCATAGACCCCAGTTCTATCTCCATGTGATTTTTACATGTTTGGCATACTCAAATAGGCAATGGGAGGATAGCATTTAGCGATCATGGAGCAGTAGAGACGTTGTGCGCAACTGGCTTCATACTAGCACTAGCCTTTTTCTATAATAACCTGATCAAAAAGCTTCTAATTTGATGAAGCTAGGAGATTATATAAAAAATAAAAATTCGATTTATTGCTTATTTTATTAAAAATCCTCGTACAAAAACTGCTTCGAAAATCAGCAAGACCCGGTCGGGCGGGGGAGTTGTTATGTCTAGGTCCTACTGAGGGCTGTTGCGCCATTGATAATGATGATGATTAAAAAATATCTATATCATCATATTTCCCAATTTTATTTACTTGTTTTTGACTGCTTCTTGACAGAAAGAAGTGAATTACAAGAAAATGCATTAAATTATTATAATTATTATAAATGTTGAATTGTTTTATTTATTGTAAGATATCGAAATTTTTTAGTTTGAAGTTTTTTATAATGCGTTACCCTATTTTGGTTGTCTATCCGACGAGTAGTACCTTGATGAGGGCCTAACGCATAGGTCGAATAAGTCGAATAAAGTAACGCGTAATAAAAAAAACTGAAACTAATAATTATTATAAATATTTTCTGGTAATATCAAGCAAACCAGTAATAAGGTGGATGGCTGGGGGGATGTGTGTGATTATTCATTTCTAAGTCAATTTCATTATATTAAGCATATATATATATATATATATATATATATTGCAAATACCCATTCTATTTACTTTATAAATGCTTAATATATTGCGTCGTTGAAGAATAGGTAGAAGGGAGCCTCCTACTGTTAATGGGGTGTTAATGGGAGTTTATGTCAAGCGGTGAGGTGTTACGCGATTTATTGTCATCCCAAAATCAGACAAGAAGTCTTTCGGCAATGGACGGAGTGTTCACGTTAATTCCTGTTTAAAAAGAAATGAGTCAGTAGAGAATTTCCAGATTTCATCGGTTGTTTAAAAGCTTGCTCTTTTTCTTTTTCTTTCTTCAATACTATTGGAGGTATGAATTCTTTACTTTTCTAGAACAATGAACGAA
>JARJDU010006203.1:0-10862 GCA_030264695.1 Lissagria laeviuscula
TTTCCCTCTCAATCCTTATTAAAGTCAAATTTAGCAATTAAGAACCCCAAATAAAATAAGCTAATCCTTTTTGTTTGATTTTCCTCTTCATATATATGCGATCGAAGAAGAAGAAGAAGAAATTTGCAATCAAGCAAAAGTAGCAAAGTCGCCGAAGAGGAGATCAATGTTCCTGCATTTAGCAAATTTCGACGGGCAACTACAACCCCGCAAAGTTTTCCAACTTTCGACCACTGCTGCGTTAAACGTAGCTGGATTAAGACGACCAACTACTAGCCACGCTCCAAACTGAAAGTTTGATTGTCTTATTGATTTTCTTTTGAGTCTTCAACCTTCCTCCTTTTCCTTCTACACCGTTTGAATCAGACCCCAAATAACAAATGAAGAGATTCTCCCTACGCATCTTCAAAACGATTTTTTTTCCTTCCTTGCTTCGTATTCTTGTATTGTTAAAATCAACATCATAAATTTCCCAGCCGGCAATAGAAAACGGGAAAACACCTTTAGATAAATTCCTTTCAAAACATCCGAGAATTAATTGACAGACGCCTATAACCGGACGCGTAATAAATTGATATTAGAGTTTTGAAGCATTGTTCGCAATTTAGAACGTTCTCCTTCCACAGCCAGCTCAAATTCATTTACGCCTCAAAATATCTAAAACGTTTAGCCGGTATAAGTTCATTCGTGTGATTTCCCAATTTATCAACTTTCATTTACTTTCTCCTGTATTTGGATGGAAATGCAAGCTAGCAAGGGATGGTAACAGAGCAGATGACACAGTATGAAAGAGAAAGTACATAGCACGCTTTGATTAATTTCTATTTGGTGGATGGTGACATGGAAATAATGCCTGCAATATACGCAATGCATATATAAGTGTGTGCAAACACGAAGGGCTAGGAATTAGTATGTTGGGGTGGTGGTAGAGATGGGACACGGATGGCAGAGACGAGTCATCGGAGTTGTGGATACCTTTTGTCGGCTCATTTTTCTTCGCTTTGCGAGTCGCTAGCTGCGGACGAGGGTAGCAACGCGCGAATACTTGCTTGCTTGCTTGCTATCTGCGCTATATTGATTTTCGCCACGCCCGAGTACTGTGTGTCGAAAGAACACGTCGCGCGGCGGCGATGGTGGCGGCATGAGTGCCGTAGTCTGCCGAGTTATGCCGAAGACTCGCCCACTTTTAGACACCTTTCTGCTATATTAATACATATATCAACCGGGAATTAATATGATCTTAAAAGAGCAGAGATAATAGATAGACGTTTTTTAAAAGAATGGTAACCTACATTGAAAATTATTTTAATGCAAAATTAAATGATGAACTTTTAAGATCTTTTAGCAATAGACTTTTCTTTGCTTTTTCAGTTTACTGAAGTCTTTTTCATGCCGTTTGATGTCGTCTACATTAAGTTTTTCTCATCTGCCTTCATTCCTAAGGAATATTCTTTCATCTTTGATGTCTCATCGAAGTGCATATGCTTGGAGTACGCCGACGGCATGGATGAAATGATATAGATTTTGGAATTATGGAAAGTCGTAGTTAAATTCCCTTAGTTTATAGAAAAGTTCTCAAAGTGGAATTGTGCATTGTGCAACGCTGCTAGCGAGTCGATCTATCTACGTGAGGAAATCTAGCAAAGGAAAACCTGATTAGAGGCAACGCTTTTGATCATTTCCGGAGCTGTACAAGCATACAGCCAGAAACAGCCACAAACGTACCACCCTGACACGTTTAGTGTGTTCATGCATTCGATTATAGAGAATCGTATCCTTCAATTGGATATTTTATCGAATTAGTTCCATTTGGTGCAGATGAAAATGATCAAAACAACTAGACCAGTCTACCCTTCTTAAATTGGTTAAAAGAGAATTCACCATCAGATCAAAATTGCTTCTGAGTGTATCTCATATTAGATACTCCAGCTAATAAAATCACATTTTATAAAGTTTAAATTAATCTTTAGCTGGAAGCCTTCCAAATTGCACCAAAAATTGGTGCTTGAAGTATTTTCATGGAACAGCTCTCAACATAAGCACAACTGATTATGATAAGAGACAAGGATAAACTGAAGTGATAAACATCAATCCATCCTACTACACTACTACGACATCATCGAAAAGCGCATCCCATTTTGACATTGTCTCTTCTTATCTATGCTCATTTCTCGGTACGTGTACATCACACATGAACAAGCATTTAGATAACTTCCTAGTGCAATGCTAGATGGCGAAACAACCCACCTATTTTCTTGAAATAGAAGGAGTATTCCAAGAAGTTGGAACTGAAAAGCGTTATAACTGAGAATATAACCGGAGGGGACCGTTCCGCAACACAAGCAGCAGCTGAGATTTGGCTATATTGGGCGAAACAAAGACTGGAAAATTGGCAACATGCCAAACCTCTCGCCAGCGTGCATTGCACCAGAAGACGCCAAACAATATTCTTTTTATCGCGGATCTGGACGTCCGACTCACGAAATGTTTCCCCTATACTGAAAGAAACTGTATGGGAAAGAGGCTGAAGGACGGTGGGGAACTTACTTTTAAAGTTATATTTCATAAGTTTGCGTGGCGTCTGGTGCAAGTAGAGTCGAGTAACTTTTCAAAATTTATAATATGTTGTGAGCAGTAAAAGCGAGCATGGTTTTCGTGGCATAGTTGACATTAGCATGGAAATGGATGAAGAAGACGTTGGTGTGAAACTAAAAAATTGATAAATTGATGCAGACGTGATGCGGTTCTGACGCTAAGTGCTTTGGATTTTTTCCGGAAAAACTACTGGGAACCACTAAAAGACAGTTTTACATTATTGCTTCTAACGTGAACGGATTAAGACTTTTTAAACAGTATTTAGTAATCCAAGGAATAAATTTAAGTTAACAGCCTAAATAATTTTCATAAACCATTAATGCGGAAATTACATTGTTTACAGTCCTGCTCTTCTTCATCATAAACCCGGAAACAACAATCAACCGCGTGATAAACTTCTCATAACATACTCAACTCATTATATACAAACTATCAACTCATCACTAAGTTCTCAAGTCTAAACTAACTAAAGCTAGACGTTCGCGAAGATCTATTACAACATTAGACTAAACAGCTCGGTTGTCTTCTATCATGACCTATAACATCACTGACTGACTACCTCCGAGTTAAAGATAGATGGCTCGAGATAAGCCAAGATTGCTAGAGGGGTATTACTACTATAAACCCAATTCAACATCGTCTCATTCATCCATCTATCCCGAAGTCATGGTCACTTAAAACCCGATGCGGCACAAGCCCATGCGTACAATGCAATCACAGATTGCTTCCAGATAAGACTGATGGAATGAAATATTGAAGTAGCTATGATACTCAACCACATCATGTCACTGAAAATTACACAAATACTCAGTAGAGATTCTCAACCTTGGCTAAATGGAAACCATCTCATGGTAATCATTTTATGGGTACTTCGTTTGGGAATCACTGCTTTAATTAGTTTCAAAGTATTGCCAGTAATGCGGCAGTTTTATATATTACCATATTAAGACATGTTTTCTGGTGGGACATGATTTATCGACGATGGATATTGTGTACATCACATCGTCGACAACCTCAGAAGGCCGAACAAGCCGGAGATACAGATACACCAAAGCTGGTAGTCTTATCTGATCTGGGCGCGGTGTCAAAGAGTAAATCAAAACAAGTATCAATCATTTCGACGCCGATTGTATTCGGTTAGCTGTGTGATTGGCGCTGAATGTAGTTTCATCATAAGATTGAGTTTCTCGAGTTTTCTCATTAGTTGGATTATCAATATATTATGGCGTTAGGCATTCTTCTTTTAACAATGACATCATGTACGATGTGTATGCAACTTCTTTTATTTCTTGTATCTGGTTATTTCGAGTGAGGGCATCGTCTGAGGATCATTAATGGCTAGCATTAAACCTAATCATAATTGTTCTTGTAAATTTCGCTGCAGCTGTGATGAGGGGTCATCGTAAAGTCTAATTGCTGCTTATTTAACAAACCCTCATATTAATTAATTAAAGCATGGTTGGTAATTTTAATTTTTCAATTGTCTCCTTGTCATAATTTCATTGTTGTATATTAGGATGATATTCTGAGTGCTACCAAGTAATGATGACTGAGTAAATGTTCTCTTGGATATTCACCGTCTTAAAATTCGTTCCTCTTTTTTTATTATTAATATAAGTTAAATGCTAAAATTTTCGGATTATTAACAGCCTTGGGGCAATAATCCCTGAAGGAAAAGATTAATAGGGCGAAAACTCTGCATAATTACGCTCAATCTTAATCATAATAAATAACCGCTAAGTGCGCTTCCTTCCCGGAATAGGGAGTATCCTACAATTTGCAAGTACATCCAACCCCGCTCGTAACTCAACGCTATTCGGTAGAAACGTCCGAATTCATTCTTATGCACCCGACTGATACAGGTTAAGCATTCGGAAGTGGAATTGATCCTTGACTGTCCCCAGCCACATCCAGTATTTTATTGTTTATAGCTTCCCTCTAGTCACCTCATTTCCATTTCAGTATTACATACACTCATGCCTCGGTTTAACGGACTAATAGGGGACGACCTTTGTCCGTTAAACGAGTAATCCACATACCCGCAGAGGTCGACGCAACCATCCGCTGATCACACGGAGCTTTCCTTGACAGTTCACCAAGAAATTTCAATTGATTTAACTGATTTAATTGAAATTCTTGTTCGTTTTTTTTTCAATCACAATTTGATCATAACTGTTCAAAACCTTCCCAAACCAGTAATATTGCTATAACAGCATAGAGGGCGCATCCTATCCGACGAACTTTAATTTGTCCGTTAAAGCCGATATCGGGGTTCGTTAAACAGAGGCATGACTGTACTTCTCAAGTATTAACGTCCTCGCTTATTATTGCTTGGATTATACGCCCTGGGTTTAATTTATTCCGGGCGGCGAAATGGAGATGTACGTTAACGATTATTTCTTCCTTGTATAGAATGACCCAACTTGTCAAACTAGATCTGATTGTGTAATTGAAAGCCTGCCTACCCTTCTCCAGATGAAGGAAATAGCTTGCGATAAGATCTTTTCAGAGATGTTTCGAATTTATCCAAAAAGGAGTCCAAATCAATTTGTCCTCCTTATATCTTTTTATAACTTGTCAGAATAGGGGTAAGAAGGATGAGGTCATAAATACCCTGCAGATATGAGCTTATTTCACGAATGTCGCATTTATTTCCGACCCGAGTACGAGAAGAGGACTTTCATTACTTGTCGTTTATTTGCTTTTTACGTTTAAGCTTACAGTGGGCTGTAAGACCTTCTGACATTTGCACCACGCTTTGGGGGAGTATGGTGAGCCGAGGGTAAATGGCTGGATTTTAAACATAATTAATTGTAAATGCTTTTTATATACTCTTGCGGCTCTCTTTTATCGCTTCATTTTAATTTTCATTCGGGGCGCATTGCATAGCAAGGGTGGCATTAGTTTTATTGATTTAGTTGTAAACCCTAGAATGGTGGGATTACTTCTAGTATTGTTACAGTTCCAGTGGATCATTAAAACTGATATCGTTGTTTTCTTAAACAGGCTCGTAAATGATTTATAAATCTGACAATTACATAGAGTAATTATAGTCAACTTAATCTATAATTTTATTATAACATTGATATCAAAAATGGTCCTCACTCTGACCCTAAAACTGGTATATAAAGATCATAATCGCTTCGCTTAATTTAACTTTTCACAAACTTTGCTCGTATTACAGTGCCATTCTATATTACTATACTAAGTATACTTGAAACAACATACTGCACTTAACCTCAGAAAAAATTGAGAAGATTAACTTTGCCCTAGTTAAAATTTATGCAACCCACAAGTACCGATTTCCATTTCATAGGCATTAACAAGTTGCGTTGTGCAGCTTTTAAAAATTATTTATGACAATTTAAGAATTTCGCAAAGAGCGTTCGAGTAATTAACGCCTCCTCTTATGACATAGTGCTTGTAAACAGTATAGGAGTAACTTTTTGCAAATGCTCCAGTGCTGCCAACAACGCCGCAGTTACAAACTTACTAAGCTTCTGTAAAGCCTTAGAGCGCTCCTGGAAACCGACGCGCGCGTTTAGTGAAAATGGAAGTTTGTGTGGCAAGAAGAGAATTTTAATTAAAAAAGTTGTCAGTTTTGTGTTTTTCAAAACTCGTTTGTCTAACAAAACGATTTAAGTTGAAAAATCAATTGAATTGTCCACATAACCTATATTTTGAGGTTGAATGTAAAAGTTATATCTTCAATCGCACCGAACCGAGAAAAACAAATAAAATCCATGATAGGATAACAATCTGGTGGAGTTTGTCGTAGCATTAGTTTCGATCGCATTCCGGTGATCAATCACCATTTGACGGCCATTTAATTTAATTCCGCAATTGAGCAAACGCCAAATGGGCGGATTTTTAATTTAATTATTTGTTTGCATGCCCGCTGTGCAAGAAAGCTAAATTATTGATTCCATCAGCAATTTAAACTCTTAATTAATTGTGATTCAGTTTCAAAAATCATTATTGATATAAGTCAACAATTTCTATTGCGCACGTCTGGGGTTCATCTTAATAATTAACATCAAGTTCATTATTAATCTTTAAAAGAAATATGACTCACCTCCTTTCTCCGCATTGGTGATGGTAACCCAGAAATCGATTGTTTTCTCAGGACCCAATTCCTCATAGTCCCACTTCCTCTTCACCCGCACTGCGCCATTTGGTTCCACAGTTACCCAAGGATTCTCATCTCTAATCTTAAAAGTCTCTCTATCAGTCTCCTTTTCTAATTGAAATACATTTCTGCCTTCGGTCTCGCCATCAGATTCAGTAAACTCAATTCTCTTTGTTGGTCTCACAGCTCTAGTAACCCTTCTCTTGATTCTATGCAACTCTGGAGAGTTCTCCAATTGTTGAAGATCTAAATCAAGATCCACTTTCAATGACACTGGCGGTTTGTAATGAAAAATGACTTGAGCAGGTCTAGGAGATGTCCTACTAGGTGTCCTCAGATCATGAGACTCCACCACAAGTTGCAACTCGACTTCTTCAGCAGGTTCCTCAGTAAGAAGTAGATCTCCAGTTTGCGGTACGATTACAAGAAAATTACTTGGAGTCACAAGTCGATATGCCACTTTGTCACCATCGGCATCAGTAGCTTCTACTTTGCCAATGGGAGAAAATCGCTTCCATGTTGTAGTGACATTATCTCCATCCAGACCAGATGCATCATCCCCAACAACGAATCTGTAGACCTTTTGAGTGAACACTGGGCTATTGTCATTCTCATCTTCCACCACGATGACCACGTTGGTTACTGCTTTGTTAACGCCAGTAGAGTCAGTGGCTTGAATAGTTAGTACATATCTATCCACATCTTCTCTATCTAAGACCTGCGATGTAACAAGGAACACACCTGAGTCGTTATCTTTGACGGTGATATTGGGCTGTATTTCTAGGGTGGTACTGTGCTGAAGCTCGAAAGCCATTCCTGTATTGCCTCCAATGATGCTATACATGATAGGCAACATATTCAAGCCTGCCGCGGCTATTAGCATAGGCACACCGGATACTCTAGTATGAGCTGGATCATTCTCCACCACATGACCAGTGAAATCTCCGTCAGTTCTAAACGTGAGCATATTGCGTCTATCTAAGACATACAATTGCAATGTGTGCGTAGTTGTGCTGTGATTAGCACTCTCCGCCAAGACTGTCAAATCGATTGGTCTATTGACCAATGGACTCAAGTCTGAGATGGTCATGATTGAACCGTCTTGCAACATGGTAAAGAACTGGGAGAAGCCGTTTTCCATCAGCTTGTAATTTAGCGCGGCATTAGCATTGAATTTGGTTATGCTATAGCCAGGATGCGCATCGTGCGGTATCACTGACACAGCTTTCGTGGTGACATTTAATGCCGGGGTCGTTGTCGACTGTGCGGTGCACGCAGCCAATAGGAGGATTATCGTCCAGACGATTGCCGCCATCTTGGCTATGGTGCTCTGCTTCTTCTACTTCGGATCTCTCACCGTCGCCACATCCAGGCGTATCTGTAAAAAAGTTGAATTCACTTAGTATGCTATAATCATTATTTTTTACCACGTTTTCATTACTTAAAAGCTACAGGCATATACATTGCGATTACTGAAAGAGGCTCAAACTAAGGCTAAGAGAATGTAATAAAAGGGTTTTATACTTGGGGAAGGGAAGTGCTGAGGTACTAATCATCGTTATATCGCATTAGTGGAAGAAGATGGAGTAGAAGTTGGTGGAAAGTTAGGAAACATGGCGGCATGTCAAGTAATTAAATGCAAAACTACCAACTAGGAATATGCCCATCTCTGCTTGTGAGCACAACAATAAGCTAAAAGTTGGTTTGCGTGTGGAACTCGATGTACTTTAAAATGAGCTCGTTAAACGAGAAGTGAAATTCGGGGAAAAGTTAGCTGTACAACGACAGAATGTGGAATCAAATTAATTTCCAGTTCGAATTTAGTTTAGAATTGTTATCATATTGCCTAAATAATGAAGACGATAGGAAAGATTAACTTAATGCTCTGGATGTTTAAGATTTCATGATTTCCTTCGGAATGCGGGAAAAATATTGGAAAAGGTAAAAGTTGGTAGAAACGAGATTAAAAAAAATCGGAAAAAGCTTTTTCAGATTGTAATTTTCTCATAATTATCGTACTGTCTTTGGAATATATTTCAACTTTTAAAAGTTACAACTTGATTTGTATACAGAAAAGTGTAAAATAAACTGAGTTAAGTGCGAACAAGTACTGAGTAGTAATCAATTATTCAAGTCGATATCAGTAACGACCCAAATAGTTAATTCGTAGGCTGCGCGTGCTCACGCTGAGGATTCCCCCCGGTGGCATTGAAGGAGTCCAGTGGGCTTTTGATTTATGCCCGAAGAGACCTTAGATTAACCTTTTGAGTCGCCCATCGCAGGAAGGCACGCGCTACGTGCTCTTGTTGAATTATGCGAGTTGCACGTGCAGCTAAGTCTCGAGCTTTTTCCTTCATTTCTCTTTTAAATGTGAAAAATTATGCGATTCCCTAACCGCACCACAGCTAAAGTTAGTAACAAATTGGTCATTATAATACACTCGTGCATACATCCGAAAGTAATGCATAAATTCTGAATGTAATGCGCGCAGTCTGGTAACAAACAAATCGATAAACCTGCTCAGTTTATTTTATTCCCCCCAACAATAATTTATTCCTCATTTTCCTGGGCAAACTCTCTTCTCTTTTCTCAAACAATGTTAGTTAGCTTTGATATACGTGTAGAACGAGTAGGTAGTTACGTCTACCGTTCGTTATTTACATGTTTACACACCGATTGTGTCTGTAAGTAGTGATTTAATTCAGTGAAGAAGATGTTACATGCGCAATCAGACTTCTCCGCTCCACTATTCTTCTGTATTATCCGATACTCCGCGTCTCACTAAGCGAAGATAGAAGGAAATAAATTGAAGAAGTAAATAGAGATGCAGTAACATTGGATATAGCTGCACAATGCGATTATCACGCTTGTCGGATTGTGCTCTCGTTCACAATTTCTCATGATACCTCCAGCTACTCGACGCAATCCCGAAGGTGATACGCTTTAATACTTTCGTTATACTTGCTCCATTCCATCTATATACAAGTAAATTTAGGTTCTTAACTCTTCCTTTACTTGCTTCTGAGCTCAATCCAGCTAAACAAGACAATACAACGAACGAGCACGCATCTTGGGAGAAAACCGACGAATGCGAATACAATTGAAACGAATAAATCTTGGAAAGAAAAATAAATTGATTTGTTAATCCGGTGTGCGAGTAGTTTCTAAGAATTGTCTGGAGCAGAGCAAGTAAACATTTTATTTAATAATGTATACTTGTTAATGTATTTCGTTTGCTATATAATTCCGATGAGCATCCGTTAGTGTCTGTCTAGTGTATTGTTTAAGGGCAAGGATGATAAAGACACGGAAATTCAATTAAACATTGCAACTTTAATCACCGGATGCAATGATAATCAATGGGATTGGAGAGTAGGGACTTGCAAGTAGTCGCCAAAAAGGGCAGCTCGATATGAATGACCCATCCGCGTCTACTCAACATTTGAAATAATTGATTGGTTGTTATATGTTTAATTTATATATTTATATATATATACTTTATTGAGATTGGCGTCTGTATTACTATAAATATTAAAGTGATGTACCGGACGTTTTTAAAACCCTAACATTCTGAACACAAAATTAGGAAAACTGCATTTACAAATCCCACCGGCTTTAAACAGAGTGACAAAAAGTACTTCTATATATAGAAAGTTTCTAAAAAAGCCGGAAAATTTTTGCTATTTAAAATGCGATCCCAAGTGCTTATGGAAGTCCCAGAAGAGTAGACCTGGTCTAGTTTTAGAGTGGGGGTCATATATTTTTATTCACTGTCATCTATAGGAGATTGCTTGCTTCTATCATTCTTTTTAGTTGAAAGTTTTATGATCTAACTGGTATTTCAGTTTATCTTAGAGGTAAATTTATTAATATAGCTGAGAATACAATTTATTTAATATTATGACTACTGATAATATTTTAAAGTTAAAACTTTCGCGTGCAATTATAAGTTACAGATAAAATAAATTTAGAGTTCCGTGCACCACGAAAGTTGTGGTTTTAATTTACCCGATAACGTTTTAGTAAAAGCTACCCATTTTGCTGAACAATGAGAGGTCGTTCTGGACGATACATAGAAAATGTAGTGTCCGTGGTCGGAGTAATTACCGTGAATATAAAGTTTGCTGCAACGTGATAA
>JARJDU010006225.1:0-10775 GCA_030264695.1 Lissagria laeviuscula
TTGCAACAAAAGAATGCCCAACACGTCTATAGAGAAGACCCTAACGCATTGCGCTTCCTTGCTATTAATTGCTACGCCAATCACTAACTACATTTCTTCAACTGGCTGTAAAGAAATCTTGGGATCAATTTAATCGATTTTGCTCATTTTTTGCTCCTAATATGTAAAAGTTAATTTTCAATCTTGTAACAAAAAGGTTTTTTTTTAAATTTTGTATAAAAAGGTTAATTTTTTGAATTTTAAGACAAAAAAAGATTTTAATTTCAAATTGCCTACGTGTTGTTAATTTTTTAAATTTCAAAAAAAAATGTTTATGCTACATTGTAGAGAATTTAATCTAGTTTTGATTCTTTCTACTTAGGTTGTTCTACAATGTACCAGTTCATCGCAAACCATGTAGCAAGCAATTTATGCAAATAGCTCATTTTGGCCGTAATTTTCAAGGTTATACTTATAACCAGTATGTTAGTACTTTCATACAATATTACCATAATCGTGATTAACGCTCATTAATCACAGTTTACAATTAGATCAATAGATTAGAACAATAAACAACAAAATCTAAAGAACGAAAACTCTCTGCCTACACTTCACGCTCACGCCGGAAAACAATGAAACAATTATGCAATACAAGAATTTAGCAACTTGCACTTTATATCCATCTATATACTCCCTCACAATTTATTCAATTTCTGCCTTATGTAAATACCTACGAAACTATAAATCTCGAAAGTAATAAAAGCTGCACTTCTGCAGCGTTGCGCTCGTTCTAAAATCCAACGCGGTTGACATGAAGCAAGAACAACGTCAATGTAATTCCAAAAAAGTAATTACACTAATTAGCGAATGACTCAGATTCACAAACAAGAAGTTATTTTTATTTATATAACTATGACTTGCTTGCGCACTTGTGAATTAAGCTCACGCACTTTACGTTACGGCTAATCATGGCATCTTCAGATGCCACGAATGCAAAATGTCAGGACATTATAATTTAGGTAAAAAGACAGAAAGTTCTACGTTGAAAATAGACAAATAAAATACGAATGGCAAGAGAAATAATAAGAAAGAAAGAGGAAATGAGTACGATATTAAAGAATTACATAAATGACATACACTCGGCAACTCATCAAGCGCATAATCCTAGGGATTTCTAGGTTAATTTACATAGTTAGGTTATGTCTCGTTTCCTTAGTTGATGTAAGACTTAGTTACGATTGATATTAAGCAAATCAAATCACTTTATAGGTTAATGCAGAATGGATATGATTCATAGAAATGTCAACTAAAAATAATCATGAAAATGTAACAAATCAAACCAATGGAAAAGATCTGAAATACAATTTATAAGATACCCAGAGCCGTCTTATCAACACAGTTTTCATTTGATCATAGTTCTGATACGTAAATATGGCACTGCATCTATCAATATCTAACAAATTCATAAAACCGCATAGCAAATTACCTTCGCAATTGTAAAGCAAAAAAAAATGTAACAATACAAATACATAATGCAGATGACGTACACGGGAGACCCCTTCTTCATCATCCCTGTTCGTCAGCTTCATATAAATGCAAGAGTTTCGGTATGAAATCAAAAGACTTTCTCCCGCTGACCGAAAACCGAACGCGACATATCGCACATCGCACTCACTCGTTGCGCATTGGAAACTCTTCAAATCGTGCAAAATGCTGCTGAAACAGCAATAATAAACTGAACGTTCAAACATCTGTAATAATCGACTCGGTGTGCCTGTGCTGCTTCTGCCTGTCTTCTTCAAAATTAAAAAACGATCGACAATCGAGCGGATTTCCGCCATTTTCGTTGCAAAATGCAGACGAATTTCATCGTTTTGTGTTTTGGACTGATTACCGTTGTTGGTTACACTAATGGACAACAATCAGTTGTTGATAACATTACTATTTTCAATACACGTAAGTAATTTTAAAAAATTTTGGTCTTTCGAACCGGAAATGAAAACTAGAAGTTTTTTTTTTATATAACCGGTTGATACATATACAAATAACCTTAGAATATTCATGCTTTTTGAGGTTATTTTTACAAGTTAGATGAATTTTACCATCCGGTTTAAAAGACCATTCGGTCGCCATATAAATTTAGGCGATTGCTAATAATATTACATAACGATTAGCTTAATTCATTGTCAAAACGTGCGTTTGACGATTGACAGCACTGACCAACATAACAAAACAATATCAATTTGATGTTATTAGTACATGTTGACGTTTTACTAAATTATTCTATCCACGCGTTTGTGTTTTCGGTCATCGTTTGTATTGCACGCATGTAATACGCATGTCACAATAAGATAACATACATTTGGCAACATGGGACGGACTTAAGTCGACGTTTCAGATATTACTACAACGATTTTATAATATTAATAAGCACATTACAGTGAAACAAATGACAGACAAAACGTTTGTTGCGGCGCATGCGAAATGCATATAATTATAGGAGAAGCAAGCCAAGCCATCCGAGATTATGCAACGCGTAGTTTCTTGTGACGCATAACAGGTTACGTTCACAAGACATTATAGTCATAACAGATTCTAATTGAAGAGAAGATAACTTACTGAGCTAACAAAAAGTAAAAGTCAAAAGAAAAAGCGAATATTTAACTTAAATATTGAACTAAAATCCTGCGTACAAATGCAAACACTTACAATGACACACTTCCAATTTGTAATAACCTCACAAACAGTGAAAAATTTCGTAATTACCTAATTCTTTTCAATGTTACCAAGAAGAAATGCGCGTACTGCGCCGCGTGCTCAAAACTATCTATAGAAATATGCATAATATATAGTTCCAGATTGAAGTGCATTGGTTGCATAACATCGGTGTTATGTCATTTCCGCGCTGATAAGTTCTTCGCTTGTTGGTTATTGGTTACTATGAATCGCAGCGCGCTGCATTACACACACATTGCAAGCGCACTCAAATGAGTTTGTGGTGCATTAGTGTTGCCTGCTTATGCTTGTTGCGTTGCATGCAATTTGTTTTCATTTTCGTTCCGAGGTCTCGTTTCTGCAAAACCGTCGAGAAAGAGCTTTCCCCGTTGCTGGCTGCTGCTGATGCAGAGAGAAGCGCCCGCCGCTGCATATCCACTTTCACTATCATTGTGTCTGTGTGCCGCGAACGGCACTCGCCTCGCCGTCGAACTTTATGCAATCGAAGAATGCCACCAACTAGGTCACCATATTCCTATTTTCTTCGTGCATACACTAAAATCAAACACACCACAATAATCATAATCATTACACACTTACCTGGTTTTACTTGAATGCACTATAATTCGTATGATCGCTGCGCACGCGTTGAATTATCGATCGGATTGACGAGCCGCCATTTTGTTTCAGCCGAGTACATCCTGCCATGTAGGAAGGCCGATCCCGATGTGAACACCTGCTTGATGGGGACGTTCAATCATCTACGGCCGTATCTCGTCAATGGTCTCACAGACCTGAATGTTCCTAGCATTGATCCATTGCATATAGAGCGGTTGCTCATCGAGAATGGGCATGGCGCGTTCCGCGTGCGAGCACTTTTCACCAACATCACAGTCACTGGAGCTAGCAATTACACAATAGGAAGAATTAAGTAAGTATTGAATGCATGAGGCACTCACCTGATGATTCTATTGTACTGATCTTAAAATGATCAACCATCTGGGCATATAGATCCAGCTGCGTGTGTTGTTAGTGTTTTACGACACGAGTGTTGGTAACTTTTCAGGAGGAACTAAATCCAACTAGATGTTATAGGTAATGATACTGTTTTAGGGCTGATGTGGAGAATTACAACATTGAATTGGGTCTGAAACTTCCAAGGATTGAGATTCGAGGCAAATACGAAGTCAATGGCAATGTGCTCTTATTCCCCGTGAGATCTAAAGGCAACTTCTGGGCTGTTTTCCGTAAGTTAACGAAAAAACCGAAACTTTTTCATTGTGAATGTACTTTATTGATTGATTGTAGTTGACGTTGATGCTCTCACAAGAATCTATGGAAAAGAAGTAAAGAACAAGAGCGATGTGCGTTTCATGAAGATTGAACGCATGCTGTCGGACTTTAAGCTCGGGAAATCTCGATTCAGGGTCAGGGATGTCGTCAATAGTGGTAATATCATAGGAGAGGCTATTAATCAATTCCTGAATAACAATGCAGACGAAATCATCAGGGAAATGAAACCGGCTGCGGCGAAAGCGATTTCCCAGCATTTCAAGGCTTTCCTGAACAGCGCATTTTTACAAATTCCATTGAAAGTATGGCTGCCTGATGCATAACAACTGCATAACGTTTCTAACCTAATTCGACAGATAGATTTTTGCCAAAAAACAAATGAAACACAATTTCAGTAAATTTTTATATTGAACGCGACTTAATAGCTTAAAATCTTATTAGTAAAGATGTATTAGTAAATTAGTAATTACTTAACTTAAGTACAAACTAAACCTTCTAAATTGCGTCGTTAGGTCACTCTGTAATGTATTTTATATCATGCGATGTTGATATAGCTAAGCTATAGAGATTGATTGATAACTTAAATAGTTTTCGACAAAGTGGAAGCTTGTTCGAATCGAGCGACTGTGTCGCCCTTTGCTATTTCCTGTCATAAATTTTATGTTATTCGACAATATTTATGTGTGTATGCAAAGCAAGAGACACGGTCACTATATGATTCTAGAAATTCTATTCTAGAAATAACTTTATTCTAAAGACTCGTGCACATGAGATTTTGACAGCGTTCACTGAGCCAATCATAAGGCGGAAAATAAGTGCACGCATGCGCCGTTGTCGACGATCATGTGCATAGGATGTACAGTATTTTAGAAGACAAATACGCGACAGTTAGTGTCGATCGGTTATCACAGTAATATTTGTTAATTGCTCGTATTTGAGTTGATAGATAAGATAGATTTGAAAATGTGAATAAATTATAATTTATGCTCTGGCAACTATCGTAAATATTATTGCGTTATGCATGTAATATATTATATAAAGCAATGATAATATATATAATTATTTAGTTGTAATGTCTTATAGTTGTTTTAGACATATATGTAAGATGGTTTTAAATTATGATTGTATGTCATACCGACCTAGCAATAAAGATGAGTAATTGATAATTCCGTTTTATTTATGATGTTGAATTAAATTGATTAGTTTCACACGTTTTTTTGTGTGTTATAGTCATTACCACATAACCAAAATTTTCATTTCACCGCTCAGCGTTGCTGCTAACTAAAAATGATGTTTTTAATTAGTTTACTCGAGAAAAAGAAACTTCTATGATGATATAAGAAGTAGATTAAATTCTGCTTCTATTAAAACCAAACTCAAAAAGTTTGAGTTCAGAGTTGCTGAGTTTTGAGGTTATAAAGTTCAAGTCAGCCATGTTTCTTGTCTTTTGCAAAAGCACGCAAATACCATTCGGTTTTTTATTGCTCACTTCATGAAACATAGAAAGGAGGTACCTTGCCATACATAGATCAAAATTAGATTACATTCTACGTCATTTGATACCAAACTCATAAAGTTTGAGCGTTTTGTTACTGTGTATTGCGCTGATGAAATTGACTCATTAATATTGCAAAGCCGCCATTTCTTTTTGCAAATATACTCGAACGGCTTAGGGTTTTTATTAATTCATAAAACAAAAAAGGTAGGTAGAGCAGTGGCGGATTAACGAGGAAAGGCAAAGAGAGCGAACTCTACCACGTCATAACCACATAACCAAACTTTTTATTTCAACGCTAAGCACAGCTGTTAGCTAAAGAAACTAGGTTTTTAATAAGTTTACTCAATGAAGAAGCGACATTATAGTAATAGATCCATAAAAATGAAAAGTTGATTAAATTCTGGTTCTTTTGATACCAAACTCAAAAAGTTTGAGTCGAGAGTTGCTGAATATTGAAGTCATACAGTTGTAAGTCAGCCATGTTTCTTTTGTAAAACTACACGAATACCTTCCCTATTTTTATTTCTCACTCTATGAAACAGAAAAGATAGGTATATTGCTAAACATAGATCAAAACTAGATTACATTTTGCATCTTCTGATATCAAATTCATAAAGTTGAAGTCTTTTGTTACTGAGTATAGAGCTTACAAAGTTGACTCATGCAAATTTCAAGTCCGCCATGTTCTTTTTGCAAAGAGCACGCGTATATCTTTATGTTTTTTATTGCTCACGTTTTGAAACAAAAAATGAAGCATATACCCATTCATTTATCAAAACTAGATTAAATTACCTATCTGTTGATACCAAATTTGAAAGTTTGCGTTAAGGGTTGCTAAGTAAAGCGATGATGAAATTGACAAGCCCGCAATTTTTTTTGCAAGTATACTCGTACGCTTTTATATTTTAATTGAGTACTTGAAACAGAAAAAGTATGTAAAGAAATATAAAGCAATCATAACTAGAATAAATTCTGCCTAAAAGGGATTGACTGCTGAACGACTGCATACTCAGCGTTTGAGGTTAATGCATGTAAAATAAGTCGCTATGTCACTATTAGCAAATGCATCCACGTTATTGTTTAATAGGCATTGAAGCCACAGTTCTTATTAAATAACAATTTAGTCATCATAACTAGATTAAACTCTGCATTTTTTGATACAAAACTCAAAAAGTTTGAGTCAAGAGTTGCTGAGTATTCAGCTTACAAAGTCGACACACACAAACTGCAAGTCCGCCATGATTTATTTGCAAGAGTACCCGAATACCCAGCGTTTTATTTAGCTCAATTCGTGAAACAAAAAAAAAACAGGTATATTACCATACATACATCAAAACTTTATTAACTTCTGCGTTTTTCGATACAAAATTCAAAAAGATTGAGCGACGAGTTACTGTGTAAAGCGATGATAAAATTGACACGAACAAATGACATTGCCGCCATGTTTTATTGCAAGAGCATGCGAATGTTTTAACATTTTGATGAATTGCTACATAAAGCCGACAATGTGGATGTATAAATAAATATAAATAAAACTTGATGAAATTCTACATATTTTGATATAAAATTCAAAGTACTTGAAGCTGTAGTTGCACAGCAATTGCAATCAACATTTAAACTTCAAAATAATATTCACAGCAAATTCTAACGCTGGTCCAATCAGAATGAATTACTTTTCGTTTGTATACTCATTGAACACAAAAATTTTGATATTCAACAAAACAAAATTTAAAACTAGATTAAATTATGCTTCTTTTGAGTTATAACTCAGATAATTTGAGATGACAGTTATTGAGCTGTGAATGTTTAAACTTGGCACATGAAAATATAAATTCACCACCATTTATGCTCATATTTGTTTAGTGGGGTTATAATCGCCATGTAAAATATTTGACACATGCCGTAGTAGTAGTCTAACCTAAATTCCATTAGGTGGCGCCACGTACTATTTTGCTCTGAATTACTAAGCTTCCAAGCCTGATCATTTCTTTTCGTTTTTGTTGAATACTAATTGAAGCGAAAAAGTAATTAATAAAACCAATACACCAATTACAAGTAGAATAAATTCTGCATATTCTGATAGTTAAATCAAGGATTTTTAATTAAGAATTACGAAGCACTAAGATTATAAAAACAACAGATAATTTGTTATAGCGGAGACGTAAGCACATTCAATGTTATTGTATATTTCATTATGGTACTCTATAAATCGGTAATATTTGTTATGAACTTAAATACCAATCTAATCTAGATTAAATTCTGCATCTTTTGATTCTACATATAGCATATTTGTTAAAGAATTGACTAAGTAATGACCTCGTGAATTTCGTTGCATATTCCACGCAAAGTCAACATATACTTATCACTATTTTATTACCGTTTTGTAATGTTTTGCAGTCTTAATTAAATTCTGTGTTAATCTATATCAAATATAATATGTTTATACATCTAAAAATAAAACAGTTTAAACATTTAACCTTCAAAAATTAACTTGAATGCATTTTTAATGTCAACATTCACTCAAAAATATTTTATTTAAATATTATTTAATTTTTTTTTGTAAATACAACGCTTATAAAGTATAGTAAGTATATTCGTAAATTATTATATTAACTATTAACTATAACTCTATATTAAAAAGCAATTAATCATGCGTTGCTTCATAGTCCCGAAAATCCTCTAAGTTATCTCTGAGTTATCAATTATATAAAATATCTATGAATTATTTTAGTTATCAATAAAAATTGGTCAGTCATGATATTACAATAATTTACTATTTTATTTATATCTTTATAGCGTATGTATTGATTCATTGGTTATAGATATATACAGGGCCGGCGCTACCATTAAAACAAACTATCGCAAACTGATGCACACTTTTGCAAAGAAAAAGACACAAAAAATCGAATTTTGATTCTTTAGACTATTTGTCATGCTTATGCTATTGATAATATGTTAATATTTCACTTTAAATTTATTTTTCTCTTATTCATATTTTTTTTAAAATTTGTATTTAAAAAATATAATTTTTCCTAATCAAATCAAATAAGGAATAGTATGATAACTGTCACAGACGAGTGCGTGCTTTCCCAAATGTTTTAGACTGAAATCCCGTCTCTATCTTTACAGATAGCTAAACACTTTCCGAAAGCATTGTGCAAGCAGTGATTGCAGCCATAATGTGAATTGCTCAGTATCTAAGGGAAACTAGCCTGAAATAGTAGATGTGCATCTACGCCGATAGTCAAGTTGCTAATAGGACAAGGTTTAAGCTAGTTAACAGAATTAACAAACCTTAAGGCTGCCTTAAATCTAGCGCAGCGGTAAAGCTTGTTTTGCATGTTGTACAGAGCACACACATTTGCGCACTAGTTGTCTAGCGTCCACTGAAAAACTGTGTGCAATCTTGTCAGGCTGCTAGCAGGATCCTGTTGCGACGCCCTCCAGCTTGACCCAGCAGACCCTCGACGAGCGGCAAAGTCGACGCTGAGTGGCTAGCAGCAAGCTCAGGTATAGATTTGCACACTAGCTCAAACCGTTGATTAGTACATTTGGGAATCTTTTACATGCATCTTTCGATTTAATCAATTGTAGTAATCTATCTTCGTACTTTGTCGAGGGTTTACTGAGCTGAGCTGGCGCGCGTCGCAGCTGGATACCGGTAGCAACTTGGCAAGATTGCCAACAGTTTTTCGGTGGAAGCTAGACAACTAGTGGGCAAATGTCTATGCTCTGTACAACCAGCAAAACAAGCTGTACCGTTGTGCAAGATTTGGGGCAGCCTTTAGGCTAATATGTTGACCAAATTAATGCTGCATCACAGGCAATACCCAGGCAAAGTGATCACACAGAGTGTCAGAATGTCCGAACCAGAAAACAATAGATGAACATTGTCGATAGAATCAATAAAAAATATGGTCGAAAGAGAACAGATGCAGAAGTTCTTGACAATTTTGACCATATTGTCAGCTATGGAATCTATAATCTAGATAGAGAGTTCATTGCAAAAATGGTAGAGATTTTCACCGGCAATTACATAATAGGTAAATATTCCGCCAGACTAGGAATATCAAGTAACGACGTCTGCAAGGAATACCAAGATGAGGAGGAAAAAGAGAGTGTCGAACACTTTCTCAGCTTGTGCCCGTCATCATGGAATGATGGCCTTGCTTTCTTCGCGGAGTTATCAGCGGTGGAAGCAATTAGCGTGAGGTGTCTCTGGAAGTTCATTGACGGTTCTGGATGGTTCATGGGCTGATCTTGGAAAAAATACCCGTCTTGATGACATCATAACTTTTTCAAAAATTGATTTAATTTAATTAAAATGCATAGGAAGAAAGTACTAATGTATGTTTGAAAGAGATAGATAGATGAAAATTTAGAAGCAGCAGTAGTAATACACTAATTAATTATAAATTATTAATTAAAATTAATTAGTTTCATAACAGGATTTGTTATGTCTATATTATGATTATTTAACCATAAAATGATAATCAGTGAATATTATTATTTTTTGGAGATTGATAACGGCTTAATGTATTTAACCATTATGTTTATAGGTATCAACGTAACAATATGCCAGAAATTTAGGCCTGTAGGACGTCCGGGAAACGTCCAGTGACAAATTTGGCATTTCGAGGGTCAACCATACCTCTTAAATGTAACGTTAATACATGTAACATTTAATATGTATATTATTAAGTATTCACCTGAAACTACTGTTTTTCACTTTTTTTTTACAACTCTTTCTATAGTTTTTATACCATTGTCGAAACCAAACTTTAACTTTCCGAGCCTGTTGATATTAATATTTTGTTGGTATGAAAATAAATATATTATTTATCAAATTTGCATATATTTGTGAATGTTTTAACATAAAAAGCTAAGTTTTCTAATCGAAATGACCAAAGTTATGACTAAAGTTTCAGGTTGAAAGTTGTCTCACTTTGCAATACTACAGCTACGCTGTTTAAAACCGCAGGAAATTGAAATAAGCATCATAAGAAAGAGATTTTATTCCAAGTCAATTACACTTAAGAACATTTTTCATATTTGTTGTCGTTATCGTGTGGTTGGTGCAAGAGTGAAAGTAGAAAATCGATGAAAATTTGATTTGCATCGAAAAAAAACTCAGTGTAGCTTCGAAACGAAACCGGATACAGACACGAATTTGATTCCAACGGGTAGATCTCAGCGAAGAGTACTAATAAAGCTGTGCACTTTTGCATATTCTGTGAGTCGGCGTGTCAATACCTTTGATAGTGTTAGTGTAAACAGCCGAGCTCGTGTA
>JARJDU010006241.1:0-10305 GCA_030264695.1 Lissagria laeviuscula
CGCAGGCAAAGCGATGCCTTTAAATATCGTTTTGACATCGTCGGCTAGCGGCAGCTGGGTAGTGGCATTACAGTCGTTGACTGGGAGACTTTGGCGCATGCGTTATACGCAATAGTTAACCGCTTCTAACCCCATTTCTAATGTTTAACTTGAATTAAAGGTATGTATTTTTTATGACGGCAATATAGCGGGACAATGATGGCAGTAACCACTGGCCAACCATCATCCGTCGACGCATTTTTGTTTTGACCCTTCATCTTTTTCTACGTTATGCCGACGTTTCAGGATCGGCCAGAAGACATCAGCTGAGATTCCATTTCTATCTTTATAAATCGTATTATGCCGTTAGTCCGATTGACGTATAATTTCACCAGTGGAGCAAGAATAAAAGATGAATTCCAGTATATAAAGCCCAAAAATTGCATAGGATTATTCGTACTTTAACATGCGAGTTATTCATTGTTATATGATAATAACTTCAACAAGATAACTTCCCTTTTTAAATAATACACTCTGAAGTCTAGTTAAGTCTTATATTAATGAGAAAAAAACTTATTCAATAAGTGAAATTCTCAAGTTTTGGATTTACAACTTGGCCGCCATGTTGGTTTCAATTTTTCCTATTTCTTTTTGGATTGTTCGAAGCGCTTTGGTTTCCATTAAATTTAAATCTAATACCAACTTAAAAAAGGTCAGTTTTTACATAAAACTTTATACGCAAGCAATAAACCGCATAATTATAAACTTTAATTTGCACTTTAATGTGTTTTAATGAAATTCAACTCATAAATTGCAAGCGCCATGCCATAAATGTATTACATAGAGTTTAAAAGTTTGCAGTCATTTATTTGGCTGCAATACAAGCGCAAAGCAGCTGTGGTGACTTCCGGATTGAAAAGCGCGTTCGACGTAAATGAAACCGGCGTGAATCAAAATAGGTCTTCTCCATCTCATTATAATTGCGCGAGTATATTATAAGCCAGCGACGAAATTGAATGTCGTAACTGGCAGGAAGATTATGCCGCGCTACAGTCGCTAGACTGACTACTCGTGGGAGATGAAGAGAAGCATTATGCGCATTAGCATTTAGTGAAATACATGTTCTCTACTACTACTCGAATAAAATACATCATCGTCTCGCCTGCGAAAAGAGCATTGTGCGAGAATCCTAGTCGGTTAGTGTTGTGTTGGGAATAAATTTGTTGCAGAATTGCAACGGGACGCGAGACGCAGGAAAATGGAAGTAATGCTAATGCTAATACAAAGATGTGCGCTTGCGAGTGCGCACTAAGTCGTAATGAGCGCCAACAGCAACGGTAACAACGCACGAAGAGCCGAAGAACGAAGAAGAATCGAAACGGGCGAACGAATGTGACCCGGTTCGTGTGCATCTGCACCGTGAGAATACTTTCACTCTTCGGTATATTGCTCTGAGCAATCCGTTGTTTGCTGTTGTTATTGCTACTCCTCCATTTGCACAAGAGTTCAGATAGTTTTACATGTATGTGATCAAATTTCCTTTAAATGTTCATGCAGGAATTCCATTCAAGCAACTGGAAATTACTCGTTTTTCTAATATTAAATTAAATTAGTATACGCATAGATAACTATTTTATTCAACTAAAAGTATAAACATAAAAAACGTGATGACTGAATAAAAACTAGAAACTTCATGTCATCATACGCTAGAAAGTATAGCAACACGAAGGTGAACCTTATTACGAACACGGTTTACATTCTCACTCGTAAATGCATCTATGAATGTGTGTGCTCATGTGTGTGTAACTATTTTGTAGAAATCCGCGAATTCCAAGCTCGCCTCGAGCTGCTTGTTATTAGCCACATCTTCGAAAGGAAGACTAAAAGCAGCAGGCAGACTGCGAACATCTCGACGTACTAACGACGTACAGTATGCCCGCTGCCTCCACAGCGTCTACGAGTTTTTCACAAGAAAAGTAGAAACCTGAAGACAGACGTTTAGCATTCTTTACTATTACTACTTCCACTGCAATTCCCAAAAACTATAAAATACAACAGCTAGCTACATTTCACCATCATGTTCCTCATCTTCAAACAAAATTCTATTATCTATGCCAAATTTGAAAAAAAAAAACTTGATTAAGTATGATTGTGTGAATTCGGACATTGAACAAGTTTGCTAAAACCCATTAAACTAAGAGTCAACCACAACCAGGTTGAATAGATAACTCAATAAAGCCACTACGCTTTCCTAGATTGCTGCGTGCTCTATACCAGTCGGTGTTCCAATAATAAATGCAAAATGGAAGAAAAAAAATAGAACCCGAAGGTGAGAACGAACACAGAGAATGATGGCAAACGCGGCCGAGCGAAGAGGCGTGCGGATGTGGACGTGTCTGCCGCCACCAATCTTTTCACCTGTTGATTGATTTCCGATCAAGTACCGCAGCAAGTTTCAATCTTTTATATTACGACAGTGTTACTAACATCAGCACACAGTTCTATTACTCATTCTTTGCATCCTTTTATAATCCTTGCTGGTATCTAGCTATTAAATCAAATTGCAATACATTACAGATTTCTATCATTACATTAGGCTGTCAAAATGGAACCATAGGAGTAGCATTTTGTCATAGTCATAGAACTACGGCAAAATAACTTCCTTATTTTAATTGTGCAGTATACAATTCAGAAGGTCTAAATTTTAAACTCTCAATTTCTTATTTTTTCCAAAAACACAAATTATGATTTGATGAGCAATGACCTTAAGTCAACAATAGTTTTTGTTTAAGGTTTACAACTCTAACCCATGTTAATTCGTTGTTAATAGATTCCACCCTCAGTGTTCGTTTTGAATCTTGAACGAACGCGTGTCTATCGTATCTGTTTACGTTCGTCCTTCCGTCCGTTTTGAACCCTCCATCATCAATCCACATCCTTCTCTATCCTACTTTCCTTTGTCAAAATATATACCATTCTATTTTACACCACCAAACAAAGCAAAATGTTCCTTCCCCAAAACTCCCTAAAACCCAGAACGTGCGCACCTCGCAGCATCACCACACATGCACGTTCCGGAATAAGCGAGTCGAAAACTAGCTCAGAGTGGAGAGACACTGATATATTGCATAACGACCGCCGCATACGCGTTATTAGATTTCGACAAAGTTGTTGCAACACTGCCAACAACACAACACAGACTGTGCTGCTGATGGTCGTCCTCAGCATCTTCAACGCCAGCAGCCGTGCAAACATTGTTTTCCTGTTGCCAGGTTCCTATATCCGGAAACGGTAGAGAGAGAGAATTCATTGGTGGTAATGCAGTGTTGCCATATACGTTGGATTGTGTTGACGGCAACAGCGGTTGTTGGTTTGTTTAGGTACGCGAAGCACGAGACGGCACGTGTTCAAATATCACTCGTGACCAAGGCGATGAGACAGTAATAACTTGCATTATTGAATATTACCCCAGGCGCAACTGATGCATTCCAAAATTGTGAATAGTTGGAACATACAATAACATCAGCCTTAAATCAAATGACATCCGCCATTTTGAATTCAGAATTTAAGCTAGTAGGTACCATACTTGCAGGCAAATATCATAAAATTGTTTCATAAACAGTCACCAAATTCCATGCATTCGCTATAACTCACTCGTCAGTCGGCGTGCGAAGCGAAGAAGAAGAAACGTAAATTAATGTGACGTGTCATAGCACAGCAGACGAGAACAATTTCGTCCTCGTTATAACTTACATGCCCGCAGTCGTATAAATTCGTGAATTGCAGTCGCGTAATGAAATGTCACACGTGTGAGACGGTGCGCACTCCATGTTGCGGTAACGACACGAGTTGCCCCCATATAGCTGACACCTTGCTGCCATATATAAAATTAATACAATTTCGGGCAAAGATGGTAACCCTGCCAGAAGAGAGTAGAACGTTGCGACAACGACATTCCACCAAGTTCGGGAGACTATGGGAATTGCGAGGAATTACGAGCAAGAAACTTGTCGCAAGAGTCCGCTGGGGAGGTGTAAAAACGTTCGCGATATTAAATATGCACGACGCGTGCCACCCGTTCCACCTTTCGTTCCATGTTTGCTACGAAACGACATCTTCTAGCAATAAGAAGAACATTTGACAGTAAGAAACTATTAGATGACATCTGTCAAAACTGTAAGAGAGTAATGAGTGCATAGTTAAGTAATGTGGGTTGTGAAGACAAAGGCGTCATTTAAAAGAAAGTTGGCTAGAAAGTGTATAGTTAAGAATAAAGTTGAGAATAAAAGCAGAGTTTGCAATGTAGCGACATCTACCATCCATTTGAAAACTAATTAAAAAAATTGACATATAAATGTCTTGTGGTTAGGGACATGTATGATGGGTTTTAAACTTGGTAGAATGTCATACTAAAATTCTAGGAGAAAATGTACTTTGGGACAAGGATAAGGTACAGAACAGAGCAATTGGCAAATTGCATGTCGGCCACTAAAGACAAACAGCTTTTGTTTGCAGCAAAGGACAGGCGGGAAATTGCATGCGCTGTCCATTTTGGGTTCATGTAGAGAAGATGTGTTTGGATTTGAGACGAGATGAGCAACCAAGATTAATCAGCAAAGTTTGCTTGCTGCCAGGAGTCAGCACATTATTCAAATGTTTGTGTTGCGTTTAACATTGCTGTTTGTATTCGAAATGTCACCAAAAGCTAACCTTTTGACAACTATTAACCTTAAAAAAAACCTTTTCGACAACTGTCACTACTCAAAGCAAAAATTTTAAATTTCTAATATTGACACCGATTAGAACAAATATAACAGCCGAACTAATTAGTTTGACTGTGCTATAAACTCAGGAGCAACAAGTTTAACCAATATAATCCGTACCTAACCTATATCTACATCTTCTCGTCGTCTTCCCTCTTCTCCTATTATTAAAAAGAAAAGAAGTAAGCAATGGCTTCTTTTCAAATCAAAATTTATTTTACAATGAGTGTAATCGTAACAATTATTCTTTCTTCAAGGCCTCAAGAAAGAATTTATTATTAGCCGGTTGGAGACGCACGCACGAACATTGAACTTGATTTGATTGGGAGAAGTATGTATGGTGTAGTGGTGTGTCTTACAGCCATGAAGATCAACGACTCGCATCGCTAATCGCTGCCCACGATAACAAGCCGCTCGCCCGTCTCGTCTCACAATCCCTTTGTTATTTCATTCTTCAGCATAGACAAATAAAAATGTCTGTGTGTATATGTTCTAATAAATCATATTACAATGGATGATATTCATCAGTTCCGTTCGTGTTCGTCTTGAGCCGACCGCCGACCTTATTCGTGATCTTGAGGATTTGACACGTTGAGAATATTTTAGTTCTTGTTGTACGTCTTCTTCTTGTATTTACTCGCAGTTTGCTTTTGAGTTCGATTTCGCTTCATGGTAAAAGCGATGAAAGCCGACCGGACACGAATTTCGTGTGTGTAGTAATCGTTTAATCATGAACCGTTCAAAGTCACGATTTCCTTGATAGAGAAATAGAGAAATTAGATTTAGAATTTAATTTGCTTTGAAAGGGATTAATTTAAGTTGATTTACTTAAGTATCTAAAAAGGAAAAGTTCTTAATTTAAATTAAGCATCCTCAGTGAGTTTTATTATATCAAACCAATAGAAACTATCCCCTTAGTTACAGCAACCAATCAGATGGTCAGATTTCACGACTTTTAAACCAATGAGAAACAAACTCTATTATTGCTGCCATTTTGTAGTGTTATGTGGTTAATACTGTTGCATGATGTTGATCGGATATACAGCGAACTCATTCATTATTGACCCGAATGTATATAGCATGTGTCAATCTACAAGGACCGTGTAAACCGCACTCACGAAACCGCAACCTATCCAATATTAATTGCCTGTCGATCTGCCATCAGTTCTAACCTAACCTCACATTACCAGCAAATAATGAACAGACCTTGTTCTCTACTTCGAAGCAGTTCCTACTACACAGCAAAGAGAACTAAATATGCACGTAAAGTGGCAAACCATGTAAAACTGAATTTCCAGCGGTGTTTGAAAGCAATTTACTTCCAAAATTAAAAATATTTAGATTATTTTTATATAATTTCCCCATAATTTATAGATGAAGGTTACCGACGGCAGAACTAAATTAATAAAATCAATTAAAACTTTAATCTATGAAATGAATTTTTTTCTCTGCGTTGCGCAATTTTGTCTACATTAGGGTAAGCGGATTGGCTTAATGTGGCAACACTGTACTCTACTTTATAATTTAACTACCAATCAGGTAACTACCATCGGGTAAGTGAATTCGTGGTTTTGTGCAAAAGGCAGGTTGGCAAAGTGCAATCGAAAAGCAATCGACAGAGATAATTGGATTCGCACACGGCGCGCAACGTGCGCACCGCATAGACTATTGTACGAGTACTAAAAACGAACAAAAACGAAATGAAACAATGTCGGAAGGTGTTGTGAAGTCCCATGAGGCCGACAAATTCCAGTTTGGATTACACAGAGCAGTCCAGGGAGGTCTCCCAACTGCTATATACCCGTCAGCACGTTCTTCTTGCTTCAATGTGATGTGGCAACAATGTAATCAGGTTTTAGTTCCATTTCAAGATGGCAACATGGCAGTTGTATGAATTGGTATTTTCAACAAATGAATACACGTCAAAATTCGTTGTGCTGTCAATTTGAAGAAATTTCTATCATCAAGTAGAAGAAAAAATGAGAATAAATATGCAAAGCTCGTCTCGTTTATATTCAACACGCGTCACCTCTTTGTTGTATTTAAGCCGCGCTGTGGGATAATACTGTGATGATACACCCTCGACAACACTAATACGTCCCTCTTTCCTCCGCATCCCAGTAAATTCTTACCCCTATCCCTGTTGGTTGTATGTATATATCTATATTTACTAACCACGAGGTTTTTACTTGGAAGCTTTTCCTGGAAAATGCGCTTTTTACCAAAGATTTTTTCGAGCGTTTGTGGATTAGATTATAACACGACCTGTCTACTCGGAATATATAATACAAATAACAGTGCCGTACTAAAAAAGTTCAATTTATGAAAAATTTGTTTGCATGCTTCTAAAAGTGATAGGTATTTATTGGAATTTTATTTGAACTTAGTTTTAGGTTAAATACGGTACTGTGTAAATTTACCTACCACCGATACATACAGTATCAACTGATGCAAACTTCGAAAGGATCGAACGAGGCGGGGCAATATACTTTCCTGCCCGGTGAAAGTTTCCCTCGTCCTTCGTCCCTCTTTTGCTGGATCATGAGAAAAGGAGAAAATTGAGCTGTACCAACCTGGAAAAAGCAGAAGAAAATTTGATTAGTTTCAAAATGCTAGCGGACTCTACGAACTGTAAATAAATAAAAATTCAAATTTAAAGTTTTCGGCTTTCGTGTGTGTTTGTGTCAAGTTTTTTCCAGTTACTTTCTTGAAAGTTATGCAAATATGATTTTTTTTCGAATTCATTATGAAAGTGTTTCTTCTGATGTCGGGCCAGAACAAAAGTTTCAAACTTTCGGTGACGACGTATATTAAAATTTTTTATTTAAAAGAAAATAATTAAAAAAGTTGAAATTTATTTTAACTAATAGGAGCATTTAATTATTATTCTATTATAGTTTTTTTTTATTTTTATACAGGGTGTGGCAAAAATACCTCTTACATTTTAAAAAGGGATTAAAGCAAAATAGTACGAGGTATCACCAAATAAATTTTATTTTCAAAATGGAGAAACAAAAAATAATTTACTCAAAGTTTTAACAATTGCATCGTTCTTGACAGCCGATACACATTTGTAGCCGTCCAATTTTTCATCACTCTGACTAGCAGATCGAGCGTATTTTATTCAATTTCTTCTCAAATTGCCTCCTTTTGTTGGTTCAAGAACCGAAAATAATGTTTGAAAATTCTCTTCCATGAGGTAACCCCCCAGAAAAAGAAACTCCCAAGAACTTAAATTAGGCCACGGAACTGACTCGCGTAAGGAGACCACTCGAGCCGGGAACATAATATTGCTCGAACCACGTGCTGAATGGGCCGTAGCTGCATTCTGTTACGATAAGTATCCGGCTACGAAAGAGCTGTAGGCCATATAGTTATGACTGCCTCAGAAACACAGTGAAGCCTATGCAATAGTTAGTTATAATGCCCTTTTCTTCTTCCCCCAGCCGCAAATACGGTTTCATTAAAAAATACTCAAAGAGGGTTCTTTCTATTTAAGTATTTAATTCAATTTAATGCTTTTCCGGATCTTCTTTCGTGACACTACAGCAATAAATGGGCTTTGATCTACCAACTTGGTTTTCGTTGCAGATTTTGCATATAACAGGGATAGGTTGCAAGCCCATCGTCCAACCCGATTTCTTGTTCAAAAATTGGAGAAAGCGTGAAGAGAACGAGTATTTATTTTTGCCGGCCACGGCACTTGAACCCGGGTCGTCTGCATTTGAACACAGATGCGCTTACCACTGCGCCACACATCCCTCAAATAGTTTTGATTGTGGCCCCTCAACATAATGCTCCCGACCTTTAGCCATAGTTTCCATGGCTTAAAGCGGAACTTTATACAGCAAGTTGTTGGAGCAATATTTGGTAGAATACCTTCCCGGTTCAAGTGGTCTCCATTGTGGGTCACCACAAAAAAATCATTCATTTTTTTTTTAATATTGCCCAATATGCAAGTGGTAACTGCCAAGGACGGCTTCAAATGTGTATCACTCACAAGGAGATATTTTTTGTATCCACATTTTGGAAATAAAATGATTTTAGTAATACCACGTACCCCATTTGAAATATGGGTAAAATTTTAAAACATTAAATACATTTTATCAAATATATAAATAAAGCTATCAATATGATGAGATATAAAAAAAAAACATGTGTCCAATAATATTAATATCACAAAACAACCCTTCGCACATATATATCTAATTTCACAAAACGACATCTCACTTTCTAGACACATATACAATCCGAAAACGTTTTATTCTTTTGTTCTTCTTAGCTGATAGACATCATAAAAGCGACGGTAATACGTGATACGTGCCAACATTGACATAATGCGTGTCCTATACGTCGCACGTATATCATCACATCCCAGGAGGATGCCACCCCTCCAATTCACCATTTCTCCTCCTCACATTTCCCTCCTCCCTCCCAATTATTTCCCTTACAACCTTTTCTCCACCTCCTAACCACACGCACACGTTACAATCGACATTTACATTATTACTGTGTGCGGTGCGTAGCGTTTTGCATCCGATCACGTCCGCAATATGATCGAATCTGAATTATGCATCGAGCACATTTGAATGAATGCTCGATCCTTCAATAACACTGATTTCCTTCCTCTGCGGCCTTCTAATAAGTCATCCTCGATACGTTCAACAAATGTCCCAAATATTTCCGCATCCATTAACCGATTCACATTCCATCGCCATAAAATTATAATGACGGCAAAATGTGATGTTGTTAAATATAATTGTGTCTAGCTAGAGATTGAGATTAAAGTAGGGTAGAGTAGGATCGAATAGCATTGGATTCGATGCGACTGAATGGGATTTCGGCTGCTGATTAGAATTTAATCAGATTTCCTACATTTTGCAATTTTCACGATTCACTGCTCGGTTATTTCATTTGTTGTTTGTGTGCGTTCGTATTTTTAGTATGTAGATAAATGCATGTGCATGTATAGGTGTGTGAATGAAAACTTATCTACTAATTATTGTGTCAATGCCATGGTCGCAACATGCAATCAACTATTTGACTTTACGTAATGTAATATGTTGTCTAATGTTTGTCAACAGATTTCCAGTTGTAAACAGGATTAACGCAGTTTTAGATAAGAGAAAATTATTATTTATTATAGCATTGAGTAAACATAAACATGTTATTGAAGGATATTAATTTTTGTAGTTGAAGAAATGTATTTATAATGCAAAGTTTTCCTTCTTTTTGTTTTGTTTTTAAATTACCGAGTAACTTTTTGTTTGCGCATCCTATTTCGCATTGCTCAAAGCCAAAAGAAACCGCTCTGAATCTATAAACTATATCTTATGACTATTGAATTGCATATAGTAATTAATCATATTTAAAACAATATTTAATTTTTAGTTTATTTTCCGGTTTTCTTCAAATATTCATAGATGGCGCGATGCAAGAATACAGATACGACGCTTTCGGTTATTACTTTTATTTATGTTGAGAAAGCAATATTATCTATCAACAATATGACAATATAATAAATTCATGTTAGTATATTATGCAATATTTTTAAACTGGCAAT
>JARJDU010006254.1:0-12012 GCA_030264695.1 Lissagria laeviuscula
TTTTTTGGTTGACTTGTGATGGAATCGCTATGATAAGGCGACAAAACTTTCTTTTTCATTTATTTTATAGAAAAATTATATTCTGAGACAATATAAGATTAAAACAATTAAATCACATAAATGCATTTAAAATTATTATGAATTAAATGTCTGATTGTAATATAACTCTAAGTTCTTGTCGTATTTAGCTTTGAAATGAATGGTCACTTGCCTTTTAATCATATTTGTCATATTTTCACCTCTTTCCACCCGTCCTATTGCCTTATATTGTATTGAAAAAGTCTATTAAAATATTGTCTGTGTTATTAACATAAAAAAATGCATAAGACCTAATTGGTAATTTGAACTTGTTTACTAAGAATGATGGTGATGGTGAATTTTATCAATTTATTCCATTTTAGCAAAAGGTGCAGAAAAAACATCTTTTTTTTAGCATTTTGTTCTACTACGGTTCATATTCAAGAGTAATATACAAAAAAAAAATATTTTGTCCATCATTTTGTGATTATAGCATTTTTAACTTTATAATTTAAAAAAAAAATCGTCAAAGATTAAACTTTGAGTTCTAATTGATAACAATATTTTGGAGATATAAAGAAAAATATATTTTTAGCCAAATCTGCGTATATTTAGGAATGTTTTAACATAAAAATGATTATTATCGGATAAAAATTATTAAAGTTATGATTTTTTCTCGGATTAGTGTCACAAATACTCATTTCGATTTCATCAGATATCAAAACTTTCATAATTTTTTCTCTCAAAAACTATTAGAGATATGAAAATAATATTATGGATTCTTAATTAAAATATTAGAAAGAACTTACTATAAAAATTTCAATAAAATCGGATATGAAATAGACTTGATTTTGGCATTTTTTAGTTGATTTAAGAAAATTTTATTTTAATAAATTATTTTACTAATTAACAATAGAATAATGCTAAATATCTATATTTTTGAACAACTATAATCTTCCAATTGTCTTAGATTTTCTTTTATTTTTAAAATAGAAAAAAGTACGTTCAATGTTAAGAATTAAAAGAAAAAAAAACGAAATTAATTTTTCAAGTGTAGCCAAGAACACAGAACGGATGATTGAGTTGACTAGGGTCGGTCGGTGCATAGAGCAATCATTAATAATTACGAAACCACTAATGACTGGCGTTTTTCGTCCCATCTTCAATTTCCAATTCGAACTAATTACTCTTTTAAAATTCTCCTCATCGTCCTCCTCTTACGTCTCTTATGTTTTTTTTTTCATTAGTTTTCGTTCACTCAACCTTTTTTTTCTTCTTTTTTCGTATAGATTTTTCATCTTCATTCATTTAAAATCATTTAAAATAAAAGCAATTCCTAATTATATCCATGACTAAATTATAAATTATAAAAATCATTAGTAAGAATTCCGAACAAACGAGAACCGAAAGAAACAATGCGAGAAACTCATCTGTCATCAAGAAATGAAATCAGTAACTAATCGTCTTACGTCCCGCCCTAAAAAATTCGAAATCTTTCGCAGGTACGTTCCTTTTAGATCTTTGAAGCTATTAATTGGTTTTCGGTTGGCTTTCAATCTTCAAATGCTAACCAAGAGGTGGAATTAATTTAGAAGCGATGACATATCGAAAATAAAGTTCAAAACTGATCAAATTAAAGAATTCCAAATAAAGTAATTAAAGCTTATAATAAACTACCTTGATCCTTTTCATCTTCCTCCTCAGGTTCAGATATGTTTTCCTCTTCTTCTTCTTCAGCGACAGAGTGCGGTGACCTAGGTGAACGAGATCGTGGCGAGGGTGGTGCATCGGGACCGTCCGCTTCGCTCCCTGAATGGTCATTATCTCCCAAAGATCCGGCACTACCACCACCGCTCTTTGACAGATTCAACACAGGACTGTGATCAATCGGTGAAGCTGTAAAAAAAGTCACAAACTTAAGAATTGCAAAGAAAAGCAAATTTTACTAAAACCAACCAACCAACCAACCGAAAAAAAAAAATTCTACCATAAACTCATAAAATTTCATATTTTTATAGTCCGTCGAAGAGGAACACCCGGGAAGACAATAAAATCATACATTTAATTAAAAAAGAAGTGCGCGCGGTACGTTGGAAGACTCAAATGAAAAGCAAAACAAACAGCGGGGCAGTTGCGGACGCGCGTCCCATCGAGGAAATAAAAAGTTAACTATCACTCTAGGGTTAATTAATGGCTGTAAAATGGGGATTGCAAGCGTCGGGACGTTGCAACACGAACCAATCTCGTTCAGGCGATAAATAACGCGCCGGGATTACAATTAAACAACGCGGAATGGGGAAAATCCTTCCTGGTTTGGATGGACAGACAAATGCAGAAGCAGACGCATCCATGAAAGGGTCAACTCAAACTGAAATAAACGCTATAAACACTAGGAAGAAAATTGTTTCATTTTGTGCAGTTATAACCAAACCTTACTAATAAGACCATTCTAGACAGAGATTGTAGTATAGTCAATTTTAAGAAAACGAGGAGGTTCTGAAGTAGGCCTTATCTAATTAAATGCAAATTACTTCGTAATGCCAATCTAAACAAGGTTTAACACTCACCAGGTCTTGGGCTAAGATCTCGTGCTTTTTGGTCTAGGGAGAGCGGTCTGTCTCTATCAGGGTCACCTCGTTCCTCTCGTAACCTGAAAACAAATCAAAATTTAGTTAATTCAAAAAATATTTGAGAATATTTGCGCAGAAATGACAAGCATACATCAAATAGACGGTTTCACTTTCCCCCTTTTTCCTTTCTTACATTTGCGGGGGTGAATTATATGCATGGTTTGTTCAACCATTGTAGTACCCTCTACTAACACACATTGTCATTGTCAAATCCAACAAAGCAGAAACATAATATCCGGATCTCATAACTCTCGCGCACACATAAGAAACGTTCTTCTCTTATCTTCACTTATTGAATGAGATGCCAAATCTTGGTCCATTTCCATTTGCATTCGCCATCACACGATACAACAGCTCCCGAATTGAATTAACTCCGCACTGCAGGAATAGGAATTAACGCCTTTACAGGATACGTTTAATTCCTGGTTCGGTGCCTAGGAATTCGAACGAGCGCACGGAATTAGCCTACGAATGGGCGTCTAATTTAACTGGCGACTTCGTCTGCTTAGTCTGCTTAATTGGATTCAGTGTCACGCTTGGAATTAGCACTTAGTCCACGTGCATTGCCTTGGCTCAAATCTTGAATCTCTATTTCTCCCTTGAGTTTTCTTGTTTCTTGGTTATGAGCTATACCGATTGAGTTGCATCACTTGATACTTGATATCAAATGCAGGAGGAATATATTAAAAGTATTTAATTAGTATAATTTCACTGTTTTTGCCGATTCATCTCGTACTCATGTGATATTTGCACATGCAAGCAAATTGCATGAAAACCCTTTTTCCCGCATACGGCATAAATATGCTAATGTCGGCGATGAGGAAAAAGCCAGAGGAGTCGAGATTTAAAATCGGCAACAAATGACGGCTGCGGATGATATACGATGATATGCACACTTCTTGCACATAGCGTCCCGATAGATTTACATATTTCACGGCAATCGACCACTCGAAACCACCAACATCAGCAATTTTCCTTCCCCTTGTCAAACTCCATCTTCTTGTTCCTTTCCTGTTTTTTAGATTTGGAATTTGTTTTACTTCACACTCCCATGTATGCAAAACGAATCTGAATTTGCCTTAAAATCAAAGAACAAAAAGTTGATGTTGCTGATGTTGATGTTAGGTTTTGGGATTAATACGCAGCAAACTTTCTAACAAAGGAAGACAAGAGGAAAGAGCCATTTGGTATCCAATACAGAATCTTAGCCCTAATCTAATATTCTAATTGTATTCCCTGACGCTAATGTTACCGTGCCTCTTCGTGCGCCACTGCTACCGGAATGTTACATTCAGTTAACAGATTCAATGTTAACTGTTGCCTTTAAAGGGGCCATCGTTAGGCATCTTGTCGACGGGAGACAAGACAACTTCGAAAGCTCCTCCGGGAAACATTGAAATCTCATTTCCGCGAGGAGTTACATTCGAGTTATGAGTGTAATTAGTGCAAGATGGCTGTCAATGCCACCCCTCTTCGCTTCTATCTAAACCTGACTCTACCTAACCAAACCTAACCTAACCTAACCTTCTAAGCAATAGCAAATAATTCACTTCGTGTGTGTGTGGATGTGAAAGGATTTCATTTATGATGATGAAGTGTGGAAAACAAGGACAAGGAGAGATGTAGACAACAGGAAATAAAAGAGTTAATAATTAAGCAAGCCATTTACCTGGAATGATCAATCTAAAATTCTGTACGCGTCGCTTTGTTCAACCCTTCGAGCGTTTTCATTTTCTTACTCCTACTACTGACTGCTTGCCTATTTAGTCTTCATCATATTCTTCCTCATACCCTCGGCTAATGTAGAAATGAAAATAATTAAATAATAATGAAACTGGCATGAGCAGACAGAGAATATCAACGTAACACGGGAAGATGAAGGGTGAGGTGCTGCTTGTAGAGAGGGGTATTATGATTATATCAAAGAAAGGGTTAAATCTAGTGATGATAGAGCAAAGTTGAGTTGAGCGGCATCGGTGATGTAGATACAGAGCAGAGATAGATTTTTGATTAGTCATAGAAACGATTTACGTTCAGTCTTAAGAGATAGAAATCTAAATGTTAAACACGGTAGCAACATCTGCTTGATATATCTCAACCAAAATCCAATCATCAACAATCGATTTCTTAAAGAATTTTTAACTAAAAAAAATGAAATTGAGGTTATAAACTCGTTGGAAGTAATTTGATAGCGAAGGTGACGAAAGTAAATTTTGCGTTGTGTCTGAGATGACACTGATTGGGGGAGGTGCCTGCGAAATGTGATTCGAATGACGCGAATTTAGCAAATAAATCCTAAACAAATAGATCCATTCGAAATTATAAGAGGCGGACGTGTCTCGGCATATATTCGATATTACTGCGCCTTCATTTCCCTTCTGTTTCCCTAAGATAAGCATTTCCAATATGGCTGACGACACCATGCAGACATCTCACGTTTACATTCTCCTTTCGATTCTTCATTTATTTATTGCATGTATATTTTCGTGTGAATTTTAAATTTAAGTTTAAAAATATAATTCCATTATCATTAGAAGCTAAATTTCGGAAAGCTAAAGAAGCATAAAATACTAATACAGAAATGTCTATGGTGCGGGAACTGGTGGTTCGTCTAATTTTTTAATGGCCGAATGCTTTTAGTTGCCGCTGGCGATAGCGTGGCGGTTGCGCTGATGATATTATATAAGTGTGTTCAATGGAGCGGGGGTGTGGTGCCGTAGAAAGATGAAACTAGGGTGGATGTAGAACGCAATATTCCTCTGAATATTTAAAAGTAATGCGGATCACTAAGTGTAAGTCTAAGAAGAGAGCTACAGCTCTCTCTCAGCACACTTTAGAAGTCAAGAGTAGAAGATGATATTGTGTGATAGATAATTTGTAATTTGGAATAAATGGTGAATAGTATAGATATGTACAAATATATTGATTGTTAGTTGTTATCATTTGAATATTAATTGTACGTAATATTAATATATTTACTTTACTAATAAAGGTAATAATAAGATATGTTCATGTTGATGATGATGATGATGATGATACAGTCGCAATTTGTGAATAACATGGGGTGGCGAACGTCAGACATCATGTTTCAAAGCGGGCGGTGTACAACTTTTATTAGCCACTTTGTCGACTTCGCAGCTGCGTGCAAATTGAAATACATCGCGAATGTTTTCACCTCCTTTTCTGTCTACATATGAGATGATAGTCTGTGACTAAATATAATCTTAGTATCTCCTACTCTTTGTATTCCTATAGGAATTACAAAAAATGACTGAAAGAAAAACTGAAGAACTTGTTTGGTGTAGGGGATAGGTAAATGCATGTCGACACTCCCACACAAAGAATAAAACACTTAAAATGCCCTTGGTTTTGCTATTTTTAAAGCTCAAAAATAAATTTTTGTTGTTTTGTTATATAACTTTTTTATCAATTGGTTGTAAAAAAATCTCTGGATTTATTTAACCGATTTTATTCATTTTTTGTTTTGAATACGTAAAAATAAATTCTCTATCAAGTAGCATTGGGCTTTTTTCAATATTTTAATTTATTGATTTTATAAATTTATTTGAAAGTTAGACTATTTTTTTAAATTTTAAATAGCTATCACTTTTCTATTTTTTCAAATTTTAAAAAAGAATTTATGTTACATTGTAGAGAATTTAATTTAATTTTAGTTTTCATAAGTCTAGATGTTTTATAATGCACCAGTTCTTTGCAAACCATGCATCCAATGAGAAGCAAAAGGTAACGCCCACAGAATCAATTGCCTACGCGGGATAAAACAATATTTATTCAAGAAAATAATATTTTTAGGAAGTAAAATTGTTGCTCTATAACATACCAAAAAACTAGAGTGTTTACTTTATTCTTAATACCTAAAAAAAATCATGAAAACACCTTCCAACTTCTTCCCAAAAAAGGGTTAGCATCAAAACCAAAAAAAAATATTTTTATTAAAAATATTTTAAAAATAAATTCATTTCAATACCAAACAAACAATATGAAAAGTCATAAAAAAAAATTCTGGTAGACATCCCAAACATAACATAACATACACCACCAGTGGGGTTGTAAATTATTACCACGCACGTTGTTATACCTAACGTAGAAAGACCACATACCAAAGAGCAAAACATCACAGCCACTGATCCTACACAGAATCTTAAACGCGTAAATTCCAACCTCCCTTATCTCAATCTCTCCTACTTTCCTTCCCTCCACTCAGCAACTTTTCTTCATTTTCATTTCCATCTTCATCTTCCCCATCAACAAGCGAAAAGTGAAACTAAATAAAAACCGCGAAACTTTGCATCATTTCCATGCGTATTCTACGCATGAACGCAATATATCAAAAAGTCCCATAATCCCATCCCTGATTTCATCCCCCAAATGCAAAAGAACACCGAGACGCTGAAAGCCCAGCCCGGAACAGAATAGTTTCGAATTTCATTTAAGATTTAATTTGCGTTAGATACAATACATACATACATGTATTTGTATATATGCGTATAGATACACATTGCTTTTAAGGTGGAGGAGATGTGTGGGATGACGGAGTCCACCCCTAGTTCCTAAAAGATTAGGGATCTCTTCGCAATTAAAATACAGCGCGGCTTTTGTTCGGACCGAGGCGAGTCCAGAAGTAATAAAACTTCAAAGTTAAGATAACCTATAACATTAAATTCGGTTTGCATTTGTTATTAAGAAAAGTTAAGGATTTTGTGGGGAATAGACGAATTTCAGAATTCTTTTGTATGTGTGGTGAGCGTAGAGAGGGTAGAGAGTTTAAGGGAAAAGCAACAGACGTGTAACTACTGTCTACTGTTTGTTAACCGAAATTATTATTTACATAGAAGTGGTGAGTGGATTTTCCGCTGTCAGTTATTTGCATAGCTGACCCATAACCTACCGGTTGTTCTCTTTGCTTCTGGTTTCCCATCGCTTTTACTTCATACATACTTGATGTTAAGTCAACATTGTTATCCGTTGTTGTACATATTCATATTTTCCGTAGTATACATACGAAATCATCAAATTATTTATTTTGTTCGTTTTTTAAAGTCAACTTTTCCATCTACATGTGGAAAATCATATTTTGCCTATTTATCGATTTACAATTTTCGTAAGTACAAGGTCTCACATACATAGACCGAGAAGTTTTGATTGATAGGAAAATTTGTTGTGACGACGACCCTCGACATCCCTGCTGCGATATAGTATAGGGACGCATCACGCATGTTGCAAATAATACACTCGTACAGTTTGATAAATGCATCAGCGGCTTGTAATTGACTCAAATTCGCTTGCCTTCCAAACTATCATCAACATAAATCACAAGCGTGTGCTTCATAAATCTCAGATCTTGTGTCGACAACCCGAAATTCGTAAATTTTGTTTGTGATTACAGGAATCTTCTATTCTAGTTTTTAAATTATGCATTTCTTCTATTTCGATTTTTCAATTATGCATTTCTTGTATAAATGTTTCTATTTTACATTTTAAATAAATGGCTGAGCGCATTCACTCACAAATGATTCAATAAAAATGCCAGCAACATCGCCGTATTAAAAAGCAATTTTCCACGTATTGCTTCGCTCCTTGTAATGCCAAGATGCACATTTACCTCTCACCCCTCAATTGCTTATGTATCTGGGGACTTGTCTGTTGTCTGTTGTCTGTAGCTGAGTAATGGGGGCCAATGAAAAGCGAAAAAAACAACCAAAAAAAAATGAATGTCGAAGAAAATTTCATTAGGTGTCATTAGATTAGCCCATCCATATTGAGATGCAAAGGCTGTTGTCCTGCCTACTTTCCTTCATTTCACTAGATCCATAAAATAAGAAGAAGCAAAACAACTTCCCCTTGTTCTCAAATCTTCTATATTTTTACGCTCGTTTAATTTACGCTTCTACCCCAATCGAAGAATTAATATTAACTTATACATATTTATATACAGTGAAACCTCGCTTAACGAACACCTCGCATATCAAGCAATTCGCATAACAAACAAAAATTATTAAAAAATTACATGTTTAAGTAGCGATGTTTCGCATAACGAGTGAAAAGAAAAAGAAAACTATACATCCTACTCCTACTAAAGAGTTCGAGTAAAACTCGAATTATGCTCGTTATGCAAGGTTTCACTGTATATCTATATACAATGTGTCCGATTTAAATTAAAGACAAGCGCGCAAATATTAATTAAAATTTAATTACATCTAGAGGCAATTAGTAGTCAATCAGGTAGTAGCTGCATATCAACTGAAGAGAAGCAAGGAGATTCCAGAGAGTCGGCGAGTTGAGATATTAAACGAATAATTACCTGAACCACCAACTATGTTGTGATATTTCACTTGGAATTGTAGGGCGGGTATAGAGCTCTTCGCTCCTCTAACAATTGGTATTAATATTCATACTACTCCAGAGTTTATTACACATGCAGGTGATTATTACGTTTCTTAATTAAGAAACTTGGCAACTTGGTAACTTGGCAATCTTGGCAGTCATAGAAAAGAAGAATTAAATATTTAATTCTTAAGATAACTGGGAATTTGTTAAATTCATTTTTGAATAAAGGTGTAGAAATTAGACACTAACAAGGTGACAAGTGAAATATTTATTTGCATAGAGGCGCTCACATCGACTGCAACATGTTACATATTGATTACCATGTGGAAAACTAATGAACGTGCGCGGCTCGCGCGCGCCATGGGAAAATATGACATCTAGTCAACATGTAGATACAAACAGACATCAATCACAAACACACGTTACTACATACACTAATCACCTAATTAAATTAAAAAGCAATAATCAGCAATATAATCATATACACCCGAATTAAAAACAAAAACCTCAAAATGCAAGACAAATTACACTTCCGGCTGTCAACTAACACGCAGGCAGCAGCATCAGGCATCATTCCGAGACAATATTTGCGTTACAAATGAGCAATGAGGTGATGACACTCTCCTCCACCTCCTTCTTCTTCTCATCATCGCGCGTTGAGCGTTGCATTCGTTCTTTTGATGCGCGCCCCTGAACGCCCGCGTCACCGAGATGTCACCAAATGATTAATGATCTAATTTTAATAATAACTCGAGTCGTTGCTCGCCGGTACTTCTTCGGTCTTCGGGCCGACATGTTGTTGCTTCATGGCTTTATGTATATGCACCTTGATTAAAGAATGTGCGCCGTCTGGCACGAGATAGATAACGCTCATTATCCACCTTTCTACTGCCACCACCCCCAAACAGGAACAAGATCAGCAACAAGCTGTGAGAGAGAATACTGGAATATTTGTTTTAATTAAATTTGCGTACATGTACCATCTTTATTTTTCACGAGGGTTTTGACGTTTCTCAATTAATATATAAATTTTAAAAAATAAAAACAAAAGAGTATAGCTAACTATAATCAAAATGAGCGGACACTCTGTATAGAAATTCATAAATTTGTTAGGAAATCGCGATCGACCCTAATCGAAGTCGTCGAGTTCGCGACTTGAAACCGTGTAATTCGAGGAACTTCTTGATTAGGCCACAAGGGAGTCAATCAACTTCACATTTCCTCATCATCATAGCGTAATAATAATAAGAAAAAAAATTACAGAAAAGACAATTAATCTCCTCTAGCATTTAGATTTAGATTCTTCTTTGTATATTTTGTTTGTTTTCTACCAGTACCGGATTTAAATGATGTAATAGACTAGAATTCGCCTTTCGACGAGGGAAGTTGACGACTGATTAATGGTCTGCATTGTGAGGTACGGGCGGAGCGGTCGGTAAATCTAAATAATTCACTCGACTTAATATTCGCAAACAAACAGATTTACTCGGATACGAAGCTGAGAAGAATAGGAATGCTGCTGATACGGATGAATAAACTAGACTAATTGCGCGCGGCTGCTCTCTGTGACGCGTATTAATTAATTTCCCTGGGCCGAGGGGAAGGCGAGGACCCGACCGACGCCCGATTTTCGACTGTGAGGAATGAATTCGCAAACCGATGGGCATTTAACTGGATGGTCGGACTGGATGACTGACCGTTAATTGTGGACGACAATGCGTGAAAGCCACGTGTCGGATTGATTTTATTCAATTTATGTGGAAGGTGTACCACCATATTTATTTATACAATCAGGCTTTTATTCTATTGATTAATAATGTTAGATAAATTATAGAACATATAGGTGGAAATATAGATTCAATATTATTAATGAGGTAAGTACTTAAAGAATTCAGTTTAAGTGATAATATGATTGATGTTGTTTAATGAGCAACTCAGCAATTGGTGAACAAATAAATACTTCGAGTTTTTGAAAGAGATTCTGAAAGTTTACTTGACAGCAGTTCAAGATTTTAGAAATTTGTTTAAATTTAATATAAATTTGATCCATATTTTTCACTGAACCGTTTGCGAATGACAGAATTATTCGTAGATGAATTAATGTAAGTACTTAACAGACAATCCAGACTAAAAATGAGCTATTTTCATGTTTTTTTTTTTAGTATTAGGAATAAAGTTAACATTTTGGGTATTTTGTATATTGTAGAGCAACACTTTCACTGCATCAAAACATTTTTTTTGTCAAAATATATTGTTTTTCCTCGCATTGGCAGTTGCATCTCTGTTCAGTCTCCGGGATGCTGCCTCTTCAAACTCTCTCGCAACTATGCTGATAGGTTCACGAAAAACTGATACATTGTAGATCGACCAGACTTAAAAAACCAAAAGTAAATTAAATTCTCTCTAATGTAGCATAGAATTTTTTTTTCGGAATTCGTAAAATTACTAAAATAGCGGCAATTTGAAATAAAAAGTCACATTTTTGCCACATCCAGTCCAGACTAAAAATGAGCTATTTTCATGATATTTTTTTCAGCATTAACAATAAAATAAACATTTTGGGTATTTTGTATATTGTAGAGCAATACTTTTACTGCCTCGAAACATTTTTTTCCTGAAAATATATTGTTTTTCCCTGCATTGACAGCTGCATCTCCGTTCAGTCCCCAAGATGTTGCTTCTTGCAACTCTCGCAACTATGTTGATAGGTTCACGAAAAACTGGTACATTGTAGAACGACCAGACTTAAAAAAACCAAAAGTAAATTAAATTCTTTCTAATGTAGCATAGATTTTTTTTCGAAATTCGTAAAATTACTAAAATAACGGCAATTTGAAGTAAAAAGTCACATTTTCGCCTAAAATGATTTAAAAAATCATATAAAATCACAAAATTAAAATATCTAAAAATGACGTATGTTACATGATTAAGAATTTATTTTCACGTATTGAAAGCAAAAAATGAACAAAATCGGTTCAATAGATCCAGAGATTTTTTGGCAGGCAGTTTGAAAACA
>JARJDU010006265.1:0-12352 GCA_030264695.1 Lissagria laeviuscula
GGAACAAAAGAATGCGAGAATCCGCCGAGCGAAAAATACCAGGAAAGCATGCATAATGAAAAGCCCTAATACTACTACGCCCGAATTGCGATGCAGCGGTTAAGAAGAACCAAGCATGGAATTATAAAAGGATATAAATTTAAAAAAAAGAGTTTGCAGATATTTTTTTATCTCTTCATTTTTATTTTCTTTTATGTCACAACCAAGTCAGTACCTAACCTATAATATAATAAAAACTAAATAAACAAAGGTTATATGTTATAATTTATAACCTTTTACATCATAAATTTCCCTTAATGATCAAATAAAATAAATATGCACTAGTCAAGAAAACATATGGGTAATTTTCAATTCCCAACTTTTTCCTTTCTCCGCACAGCTTTCTTTCACAGCCATAAAACCAAACGCGACCGCGCTTTTCACTTTTTCTCCTTGTTGGCGAAAAGCGATTTATGTATTTATTAGTTTTCCCCAAGCACCACGAGCAGTTTTATACGCTCCCCCCACCCCCGTCCCCAACTCAAGACGCCTTTCTTTATCGCTTTCTTTCTTTCTCGACATTTTCATTATTACTCCTCCTAATCCTAATTCCACATTTCCAACCCTCTTTACAACTTTCTCTTCGCTTTCTCAGTCTCTTCGACTCTTTCTACTTCCGTTACTCTCTCTCTGTCCTTTGCTTTTCGAATAGGTGGCAGCACTAATACACGCGCAACTTCCGCTTCCTTTTCTTTTCCACGTTTTCTCTGTATAACGTCGACGATTTAATATTTTCCGCATTTTCCACTTGATTTATCGCGCGCGGGTTAATGTGACGGCTCAACTGCGGAAGGCATTCGTCCTAGGTTTGCCAAGGACGGCATGCAACGTAAAGTGTGAGTGAGGAAAAGCAGGGAAAACGCGAGCGAAAAGTGGAACGTGAACGTGCCCTCACGAATGCGATTTATATAACGATGCATGAACATAGTAGGAATGAGAAAGATGGCTATAATAAAATAAAAAATACGGGAACGGAGGAGGGGGGGGGGGAAATAAAAAGTGAACGGGAGTGGGAGAGAAAGGAAAAGCAGGAAATACGGAGATGACAATGTTGCCGGCGGCGGTGCCTTCCGTCCTAGTGTACTTAGTGGACTGTTGACGAGAGTAATGGGATAGACACACTCTAACACACCGTCGTAAAACTTTTATGGGTACTGTGCGTTTGCCTAACATTATTAAAATAAAATATGTATTCAAATTTTAAATAAAATTATATTTAATTTTACGCGCAGTTTGTAGATTTCTGTATTACCGACATAAAAGCGTTTTCGACCGCCATTTTAATGACAGCCTTTTGGTTGTTTTGTTTTACCACTATGAATGCTAGATATATTTATGAGTGGTGTGGATACACGACTGGGAAGACGAAAAAACGGGTAAAACGCACCGGAGCAGTGAGGAATCGATAAATCCGGACTAATTCCGAGCTTATTGCTCCGACGCTACCGCTGCCATCCAGTCGTTTTGCTTTCTTTGTCTCGCCTCGTCGGCGCATGCTAATACTTTCCGTGCTTAATACTTTTCCCTGCCTTGGCTAGAGGCGGCAAGAGTGAGGGGTGGCTGCCCAACGAGTCCGTGCATAAAACGATGGCATTTATATAGCATTTACAACGCACAATGCGGCCAAACCGCGCTTTTCACTTGAGAGCGTCCTCCTAAAAAATTATCATGAAGTAAACCGAGTGTTCCCATTGGTGCATTAATCCCCCTACCGTCGATTAAACTATGGCGGCCATCTTGCATACAGATGAGTATCAAAATGGCGTCCTTTGATATGTTGCATTTATACTATGCATCATGAATGTTAAAAGTTGCTGATTTGATTTTGGTAGTTAGTGTGTGAATTTTATTTGATTACGAAAGTACACGTTTTAATTTCCCTCCTTCGTTGATGTTGAGTCGTTTTGTGTAATAGCATTTTGCATGTTTAACTATGTTTTTATTCTCGAATGCAAACCCTCCGCCGACAAGGGACATGAAAACAAGCAATTTTCTTACTGCGTGGGCGGCATGCAAACGTTTAGTTTCGTGACCATTGTTCGCTTTGTGTGTCGAGTCTCGTTATGAGCCCGAGCACGCGAAACGGATAACCGCGGCTTCTCGCGGTAAATCTTTCTTTCTGCTCACCGCAGCACCGTTCGCATTTATTTTGCTTTGTTTTGGATGTGTTGTTGCGATCGTGTTTAGCTGGCTGTTCTTCCCACTCAGAAATAAACGTGCACAGATTCTCATTCTTACATGCACTAGCATTGATCGACATTTCCAGCAAAAGGCGTAGTTATATGGGGGGTGAGGCAAATTGATGTTCTTTCGAAATAGTTGTGACTTCTTTTAGATTGTCTGATCAAATGTTCGTTTCTGGAAAAGAGAGAAGGGCAAAATCTTCATTCACTAGCTACGCCCCTAGTTCCAAAATGATTATATAACTCTTTAAAAGTTTAAACAAACAAAATGTTAAGCAATTAGTACGATTTCGAAATAGGTAGAGTATAAAGTTTAATCCAACTCTGGAAGTCCCAATAGTTAAAGGCGTACGTGTGTGAATTGCATGAAGTGTGGTTGATACGATAGTCATTGACCACCAGCGGTTCGCACCCGCAACCGACCAACCCATCTGCTCATTAGCCGCATGCCACCCCCGCACGTCGCCACAGGCCGTTGTCGACCGCCGAAAGCTTGGCATGCATGCAAGCGGCGAGCGTCACTCTATTAACATTAAATTAACCGCGCGTCGGCGACTCTCTCCGACCGGCAGGATTCTAAACACGGCGGCGGTATCGTCGGCGGCGCACGCTCGAATAATATCACCGCTCTCGCGCGCCGGATGCCGATTGTCTATTCATCTCTATGCATATTCGTCTGTCGCTCCGTTCGTGCATGTTTAAAGGACTTTTGCGTCTGTGCCACCCCCAGAAACTGTATAATCATGACGATGGAAATATACAGTGTGTCCATAATCAACGATTACCAAATGAAAATTATTCAACAGATAAAAATGAAAAAAAACTTAAGATGTGCTTAAAATTGATGAAACGAAGAAAACAAAACAATGTGTGGCAGAAAGAGAGAGAGAGAGAGAAGTAATGTATAATTTACGAATTAGCCAGTAATCCCATGAACGAACATAACTCTGTGCTTTAATGGTAACATATTCAATTCATGTGTGCCTCTGTTAATGATATGATCGTGTGCAAGTCGGTCGGCTGTCCGGAGAACGGACGTGTCGGCCCGCCGCCGACAGCTTTATAAATGTAAACGCTAACGCGCCGTGTTATTATTATTGAATGATACCGCATAAACTGCAATTAAATGCGGCTACACGATATTTCAATATAAACAGCCATGCAATGCAGCTTTCTCGATATGTACGTTCACGTCATGTTCCCTGAAAGCCTGGAAGGTTTCTCGAACACTGTACAGGGTTGTACTAACATATCTACAACATATAATGAAAATCCACAAAAATATTTAACATAAGTAAGTAGTTTGTATTTTTCTTTTAAATATACGTGCTTTGTAATACATAAAATTTAAAAGAAAACGAAATCAAGTTTCACAAATTAACGGAAATCAATTCAAATTATTAAACAAACACGATTCTTTCATCAAATTGTATTCTATAAACATAATATGGCGATTTAAACAAACTAAAAACGTCGCATCAAAGCATCAGTTTCATGCCCATATCCATTTGCTTCCTAGCATCATCCATGGCCTTACACAAGACTAGAAAGTAGACACTTTTTAATTTATTACAATCAATCGATTCATCAGTACTTGTTAATTACATGTATCAATGTGGAGTTGTCATTCCAGGACAAATCTCATCTAGTCTTACCTTTCGAACTTTTCTTCCATTTTGCATAAAATTCGCTTAACATTTCTACATTAACTCCAACCGACTGTGCAAGGCCTACATAACTAAATTCTTTTACTTCCCCTGTACCATTGCCGCCTCCCATAAGTAACGTTACTAAATTACTACCCGCGCGTTTCTCTTGTTCGGCTAAATAATGGCAGCATTCAATGATTTGGATGTGTACGACGGCTTCCTTCTCTTTCTTCTTCGGGTATTTGATAAGAGGTAAAGTGAGCCGTTCGTGATGTCGTTGTGGTCGGAAAAATCTGTTACCCTGTCGGAATTGGGACTCTAACCAACGAATGACTTCTCGAGCTTCTGGTTTAACCTTCTTTAAGTCATCCAAAGCGCAAAGAACTTGAATTATAAAAAAATCACACAGTTAATTTATATATTAATTAGAAAATAATTAAAAACTAACCTGCAGTTGGCACCAGAATGAGAAACTTCCGTGAATATACTAAATGCTTCACCATGTCCATGTGTTTGATTAAAGCGGCTACATCGACGACCAAATAAGGCGAAAGGGACATTTTACCTTTAACTCTAGTCTCGAGGTCTCTCACCTCCGCCGCAAGCCACAATTGTCCCATGTGTTTCATTAGTTGTCGCTTCGTGTCCTTCTCTTTGCTCTTGGTATTTGCCAGGATGCTGTTTTCCTCGAGAGCTTCCTAAATATAAACGAATATGTTATTAAAAGCAAACCCCACACTAAGTGAATACAACACAGTAGTACGATATACATATTTAAAAAGCTCGAATTAAGTTAAACTCTTGCATAATTTAAGCCAACAGTCCTCGTAAGGCAAGAACAAAAAGCGTTATCTAATCAAGTCGTGTGGAATAAACGACATACGTATGCAGAACGCAGACCCGGAGGCAAACCACACGTCCTGAATACGTAGTATGTTTGCGCAAAACATACAGTGTGTTCATATTCCCAAAGGGAGTCGAGTCATGCTTATCGGATTAGAAGCGAGGAGCAAAAAGGGAAAGGCGCACGACGAGAAGGGAAGTTCCCTTCTTTTCAATTATTCAATTTCATGTTGATTTTTCGCAGACACGGCGGCGGCGGTACTAGCTCGACCGTACTATCATCAGAATGCGAGCTCGCCTATGCACCCGCCAAACATCTCTCTTCCACTTATTCTTAATAGTTAACAACCTATCCCTTTCCAATACATTCGCGAATATTCACTCTGGGTGTAGGCAGCAGTGGCGGCATTACGGGGGTTGTCTTAATTAAACAAAGCGGGTCGTTCGCTAGCGCCGAGTTTAGAAGGAAGGCAATGGGGTGGGGTGGAGCTCTACAAACCGGAAGTAATGTAATTACGCGCGTTTCGCGAAAATTGCCTCCGAAATCGCGCCAGACTCATTTGCATCTATATGGGAAACAGGCGCCCAGCAAAGCCGCCTTCGCTACCACCGGCTTTACCACCCGCTGAAATACTCCGGAAGAGTGCTATCGACTTGCATTCCTATCCAATAAACCTCATACTGGGTGTTTTTGCTGCACAACAGCCCGAAAACGGAGATAAAAATATAAAGCAGATGCACAATAAACGAAAATCAACCACGATATCCTAAGAATATTTGAGTTTTTGCGGTTCTCTGGTCAGTTTACTTATGCGTCTGCGCCAAAATATCTGTCGTTGATAGGATGAGTGAAGACGTCAACCGAAAACGAGAAAGTTGAACCTTGCCCAGGTTCTAATTCCTGTTCTCGAGCATCTCTTCGTTCTCGGGCACACTTTCGTTTTCGTTCTCGAACTGGTGCACAATTGCCTTCAAACTCAACTGACATTTCCCATGTCTAACACCTACACAACACAGCTCAAGGCAGCTTAGCCCGCATCCGATACGCCTACCTAACTCAGCTCGCCATCCCTAACATTCAGATCAACGCCCTCAACCTGTCACAACTCACGGCTTATTAGGTTAGTCAGCATCCGACACGCCTACCCAACCCCCCGCTCCGTTTTCAACACTCGGTTCAGCCCCTTCAACCAATCACGTCTTCTCCCTCAGCCAATCAGAGAACAAATGGGTGAAGCTCCAAGGAGGGAGGAGCTCGCAGAACTTCCGCTTATGCATAAATTAATTACAATAAATTGTAATTTCCAAACTTACCAATTCATTAATCGTTGTAGGCGACACATCCTGTTCAGCTGTTCGCAAATCCACGTTAAACGTCCTGCTTTTAATATCATAACTAACTCCAGTCTCAGGATGTTGTTCCAGAAACCTTCCAAATGCTATAATCCTACTAATGCGGATCAGGACCTCATCCTGTTTCTTTAATCCCATCGCACCAAATTTATTCCAATCGATGCCTTTTTGTCCATCCAAAATGACTTCCATTCCTTTCAGCAGGACATCCTCATTAAGTGGAGTTGATTCCATTGACAACTTTTGAACAGACTTAACTTTCCGCAAATCGATATTTATCAAATTAAAGAGATAAGCAAGCTGTGTGAATAAAGATCTTGTAGTTTTTCCACAACTGTGTAATACATCAACATCAGTCTGTAACCAGTCCGAAAGAATTTTCACACTTGGGAAATATGTCTCTTCCGAAATAATATCCAACATATCCTTAACATCAATCAGTTTGACTTTTGCAAGGACTTCTTTGGTGGTATCTTTACTAGTCCCATTTGTATCTTCTACAATAACATCTTCATCTGATGATGAGTCTGCCATCTCTACTGGACTATCAATATCTTCCTCATTGTCTTCTTCATCTTCAGAAGCTATTGAATCCGATTCAGATTCAGTCTCTTCGTCGCTGTTGGTATGATTCTTCTTTCTTCTTCGAGTGAAAAACTTCTTTTTCTTGTTTTTCGAAATTTGAAAGTTTAAGACTGATTCTTGGATCTTGCTCGTTATGTTTTGGACAAGTTGTGAATATACAGCAAGCGTGAATGCAATCACATTGGACAATTGATGCGAGTTATTCAAGTTCTGTAGTTTTGTAATGCACTGAAGACAAATGACAATGATCTTAAAGATCATGTCGGATGTTAAGAAAGCTGCTGATGTATCAGACTCGGTTGTGTCACCATTTTGAGAACCTCCGCTCTCACTAGAAATCGGTCGAAGAAAGGATAAACACTCTTGTAAGTCAACATTAGTTTGATGACATAGATCGTAAATATGTGCAATTTTCTTATTAAAAAACCACACGTCTGTAAGCAACAAAAATCTTGCAATGAACCGTCGTACTTGTTCAACTGGTTCTAGAGGAATAACAGACTCAGAATTGTTAGTACTCTCAACTGGCAGTTGTTCTAAATACTGAGAATTCTTCTCAAATAACCGATGAAGATTATTCTCAGTGCCTTCAAACACACTCTTGGACATCATACATTGAATGTAATGATATGTAGCATCTAGATGTTGATTTAAAAAAGTTGCTAAGGTTCCCATTTGATTGTGTGGCATGCCATAATCTGGCTTCAATAACAATGCCTGCGAGTAATATCGTATTGCAAGATTTGCATCCCATTTTGGATTGATTTCCAATTTATATCGACATAAATCACCTAAATAAATACATGATCTATGCACAGAAGATAAACACCAATCCTGAATATCTTTTGCAGGCTCTTTTCTTGTTGAAGTAATGATATGAAAATCAATTATTCCTACATAGGATACTTCGAATTCTGTTTGCAGTCTTGATATATAATGATGATAATGCCCAATGCCTGCATTTATATGATTAATAAGTGCTGACTTTTCTTCAATATTGTATTCTTGCTTTTTCAAACGTTTAGCAGTAGCAATTACTTCATAGTAAGCTTTACGCCACAGTAATTCCTCTGCCTTTAACCCAAATGATAAAGGCTCTGAAAATATTAATCGTTCACAATATTCTTGAAGCTTGCTTCGATGGATTTGTATCGATGGCATAAACAAATCATTGATTTGTGAGGCGCAACCACGTGCATCATCTAGCGTTTTAACACGCTCACTAATTGATCTAAAACATACGGAAATAGGAAATAGATTATAATAGAGGTTATATATATCGCAATGTGCAAGACTTTTTTATTTCGATGAAAATTTATTGCCAATTTAAATGAATATTTCCAATATTATGAAATGTTCTAGAAATACCTGTATATTTTCTTGGATTTTTCCTGTCCATCCTTTGTATGGTGATTCAGGGTATTAATTTTCTTCATTTCCACATTATTCCACATCACATTTTCTAGTAATCTTCTCACCTAGGTCAGGAAAACATCCTCTCGACGTCGTTATCCGCTCCAACTCTTAGGAATCTCATTGCTCGATCATTTCTAGGTTTTACTCGATTTTTGTTGCACCTCGGTATCATTACCAGCTCTTATCGCTTCTATGAATTATATCTACAATCACGCATGGATAGACAAACGTGGTGCAACTGCTTTCATAATAACTAAATTTAGTGCGCAGTTGTCGCAAACGGCTACAATTTTTAAGCAACTCAACGTAAATTTTAGATTTACTGAATATGATTTATATTAAAATACATATATTTTACGAAATAATAAGTTACTTGCATCAATTATTCTAAATATTATTGAAATAACATGACATGGCGAGTATTTTTTAAATATATTTTAATGTATGCATGGTAGGCAACTAAACATACGTAATCTTTTGAGAAATATTTTGTTAAAAGGTATTTAAGACTCTTTCTTAAATATTGATTATAAAATCTAAACAAAATTATTTTTAAATTTGCAATAATATAAATAATGTTCATACGAGAAAGTAATTTTTCTGATAAATGCATTTAAAAATTCCTACATAACCTTTCTTTTTAGATAAATCACTAACCTAAAAATTAACGTTTCGTTTCGTTATAAACAATTATTTTCGTGAAAAAGTTATAACAATTCCATCGAAACTTATTAATAGTAAATAATGTCGTACCTATCGCGCAAAGATATAGACGAGCTTAAACCTCTTCTGGATAAAGCAATCCATAAAATCTTGGGTAACAGTGATTCTTCCCTTCTTAACAAATCTATAGACTGCCTAGATGCAAACTACGATAGACGAAAAACCGTAGATAAGCTCTCATCTTATATAGATAGCAAGAAAGCTTCCCGATTAGCAGATAAGTTATTCGATATCTGGGATGAAATTCGTTATAGATCAAAGAAAAGAAATTATGATGACAGAGATTCGAATCGAGATAAAGATAGGGAAAGAGATAGAGACAAGGATAAGGATCGTGAAAAGCGTTTTAAGACAATCACAGATCGTGATCGCGATGGTCATCGAGATCGTGATAAAGAACGCGAGCGCGATGATAAGAAATTATCGAGTAGTGAGATTCGTTCAATGATGGATAAAGCTCAGAAGCAGATTGAGGAAAGGAAGAGAACTTTGGACACATCTACGAAGAAAGCTGTTGCTGCTTCAATTGCCAATTTGCAGGTGCCTACTCCTAGTATATATGGTATTCCTATGGGTTTATTAAATCGTGGGGATGCTGATAAAGCAAGGAAAATTGCTGCTTTACAAGCACAGATTAAAACGAAATTGAGTAGTGGTATCCTTGCCAATGCTATTGTTCAACCATTACCTGTTCCTGATAAGCCAACACCATTAATTTTGGATGATGAAGGACGAACTATTGATAGATCTGGCAAAGCTGTTCAGTTAACTCATGTAGCTCCTACTTTGAAAGCAAATATAAGAGCTCAAAAGAAGGAGCAGTTTAAATCTGCTGGAAGTTTTAAGCACACTGAGGATTCAGCAGAGACCAAGTTTTATGACCAGAGGATTGGTGTGAAGCCAGCTATGAGGACCAAAAGAGCTCTCAGGTTCCATGAACCTGGAAAATTTACACAATTAGCTGAGAGATTAAGGATGAAAGCTCAGTTGGAGAAGCTTCAGAACGAAATTTCACAGATTGCCAAGAAGACTGGAATATCTTCTGCAACAAAGTTAGCTTTGATTGCGAAATCTGAAGGGCTTTGTGAAGATATTCCTGATATGGAATGGTGGGATTCTGTTATATTGGAGGAAGATTTATACACTATTAAAAACGATAAGATTGCGATTAAGTCTCGTGTTATTAACAATTTGGTTGAGCATCCTACACAAATGAGATGTCCAAGTAAGTACTAAACTAAACGTTTTTTTCCTATGATCGTGTGAACAGTGCCTACTTTGCACATGCATTTGTTTCTGCACTAGTGCGCAGACGCACCAACATATGCTGGTGCAATATTAACGTACGATGCCAGGTTACCAGCATAGGTGCACCATTTCGCGGAAGTCACGGCCACCAAGAATGTCGGTTTATTCGTTCATTTATTAAAGGCTGCCCCAAATCTATAAAGCTTGTTCTATTACCTATTACCACATTTGCACACCGCTCTTGTCGAGAGTCTGCTGTGCCGACCTGGCGCGCGTCGCAACAGGATACCGCTAGCAACCTGACAAGATTGCAAACAGTTTTTCGGTGGAACCTTGGAGCAAGCCTTACGGTTGCTCTAGATTTGGGGCAGCCTTAACAATGTTTTTCATGGTGCGCTAGTTTAAATTAAAATAAAATCATACATTCTGATCGATCTGAGAAAAAATAGCATGAGTCATACATGCGCAGTGCCGTATTTCAGTGCTCCTGCTGGTTAGTAGACGAGCAGCTGGAATACGGCGCTTTTCGCACTTATGCCATTTTGTTATGACTTTCAAAAATTGCGATTTTCATTAAAAAAAATTAATTCAATTTTAGCTGATCCAATAAAACCCGTCTACATGCCTGTTTTCCTAACGAAAAAAGAACGCAAGAAACTCCGTCGTCAGAATCGTCGAGAAATGTGGAAAGAAGAACAGGAAAAAATCCGTCTGGGATTGGAAGCACCACCAGAGCCAAAACTTCGTATCTCGAATTTGATGAGAGTCCTAGGAACTGAAGCTGTTCAAGACCCGACCAAGATAGAAGCGCATGTGAAAGAACAAATGGCAAAACGACAGAAAGCTCACGAAGAAGCTAATGCAGCTAGACAACTTACCGCTGAACAGAAACGAGATAAGAAGATTAAAAAAGTTAAGGAAGATACTACTTTAGGCGTATTTATAGCAATATATAGGATACGTGATTTGCACGATTTACAAGCAAAGAAGTTTAAGATTGAGACCAATGCGAAGCAACTGTTTATGACTGGATGTGTACTAATGTATCCTGATTGCTGTGTAGTCGTTGTCGAAGGTGGTCCTAAACAACAGAAGAAATATAAGAGACTTATGCTTCATAGGATTAAATGGGATGAGGATATTGTCAAAGATCCAGATGGTAATGAAGTACCTAATAAGTGCTTGTTAGTTTGGGAAGGAACTAGCAAGCAGAGGAATTTTGGAGAGATGAAGTTTAAAGTTTGTCCTACTGAGAAATTAGCTAGGGAACATTTTAAGAAACATAAGGTAGAACACTATTGGGATTTGGCCTATAGTGGTGCTGTATTGGAACCTACATTAGATTCGGATTAAGAAGTAAGATTATTTCGTAAATGTAATTACATGCTGGTGAATAAATAATAATAATAGTTTGATATAAATAAGATAAATAAAACCATACAAATTATCATGATTATAAAATATCAGTTGCTTTAAATGTTTAGAAAGCAATCGAACTCCTCTCCATTACAAGGTTTTGTTTATTCCCCTCAAGATGGCGTCAGTCATAATTTCAGCTTCAATTATATTATATTACTTATATTTGGCATTTTAGAAATATATTTGGTATTTGATAATACGATACTTTAACTCTTGTACTAACGTTTGTGCATTCTACACCATAATAATAGTGTGGCATGTTTAAAAGAAGCACCTAACCATTAAAATGATAGAATTAATTTCGAGCAAATCTGAAGTCCATTGTGAGTAACAAACAGATTAAAAAGAAACAAAAACTTACACTTTAAAATAATTGATTATATTTTACTTCATAATTACCCGGCCTTTAAATCACAACGCGAGTTGTTTTCCCGCAATGATACAAATGTTTACGCATAGATGTCGCGTTAGTCGATATGAATGCAAATCGCCTCGGAATAATGAAAATTCAAAATTTGAGAAGTTGCAAATGTTAAAACACGTTAACAAAGTTAAAAATTAACCAATAAAACGTGCAAAATGCATTTCAAACGTTGAATAATATGCCAATCTCGTCTTTGTGAATAACATTTAGGAATTTGACGTTAATAGGCCAAGATTCTTTAATTTTAGCATTATTATTCACGACTAGGAATCCAATACGAATAACAAATAATTTATTGGCTCAAAAACAAGTTACAATTTGTAATTTAATATTTATATATAAACAACTCATCATGTCATGCACATAGCTAATAACATTATTATTAATTAAGCAAACTTAAGTAGGAACACTACCAACGATTCGTCCTTGACAGACAATGTTTTGCTTATTCCGCTGTTTGCTCGTCGCGC
>JARJDU010006323.1:0-10070 GCA_030264695.1 Lissagria laeviuscula
ACGTCCAGATAATAATTTGTCCGCATGTTTCGAACAGCTAGTTAGCAAGCTGGTTTCTTGACAATTTAAATTTCCATCCCTTGTATGCTAATAATTTTGAATTTTTTCTTCTCTCTCTCTAGTGTTATATTTTTCGTCAAAACCCTAAGTTCTCTAAGCAATTGTAGTTACGGCCTGTCGGTGGCGTTGTTTTGTTTCGATCCACTGTTCCTTTGGTACCCAATTGTTCTGTCATATTCAATCTACTTTCATCATATGTCTGCAAATATACTGTGTGTCTAATGTGGAATGTCGTCAGGTTGATTAATGATTCTAGCATTGGTATCAATTTTCCAAGTTAGACTTTTTATATATTTATTTTACCTATTAATCATAAATATATTATTTTTTCATGTGATGAGTAAAGCAAAACTAATATTTAAAAAATCAATTATGATAATTAAACATTTAAATTTTAATATTATTAACAATTGAAGTGGGACTCTACTTTTCTACAGCTACTTCTATTTTCGAGAGAATGAGACGCGGAAATGCCAACTAGAATGCATTTTGCTGCAGAAATGACAGCAAGCGTCGGCGTTACACGCCGCCTGCGCGCAGCACTAGTCTTAGATATAAAAATAGTCCAAGCACCGACCTTGACTTGACTTGAATTACACGTCGCTAGCAATAGAATTAAACGTTGTCTTTTGCATATCCGCAACAATTCTTTTTTTCAATTGTGCGAATGTCAATGTTAAAAATTAAAATCGCCTTATTGAATTTTTAGCAGTATGGAAAACCAAGCCATCTTCTAAATGCCACTTAGCAATTTATAGTAGTATCTATAACCTGTACTAGAACCTGAAGAATAACCTTCAAAACTCCTTATAAGTAGAATAACAAACAAATAAAAGTTTGTGTGTAATAGAGAAAGAGAGAATGTGTATGGTTCTTAATTATTCATTATATTCTTGTTCGATAACTTGTCTTGCTGCTTCTTTTTGACATTGAACTACCAACAAACACAATGATTTAAGTAGCTAACTAAGTCTAAATGTTAAAGCAGTTAATTATTCTTATTAGATGTCCAATAGCAGTAAATTATCAACTAGGAAGTACATATTTGTACTATAAGATGACCAAATTACAGGTTATGTTAATCATCAGATAGTTTAATTGTCATTTTATTTAAGTCTAGATAGATATCTAACAATCTATTTACTAATCTACGTAAAATTCATTGTGTGATTGATGCCAGAAGAAGATTAAATGGCACGTGCACATGCTTACTTTTCTTTTTCATTGTCATTTAAATATCAGTCGATTGTCATGATGCTCTGAATAGGTTTTTACCATAGTGGTAGGTGCTCTTATTGTTCTTGTGGCATCGTTTCCAGCAAGCTGAAAGAGAGAGTAACCCATTGACACCGTTTTCCGAAAGCACGATGCGGCGCGCGCCACATCTCTACGCGCAGTCTCTACTAAGTTCGATGCGCTTGCGTATATTAGATTTAAAGTACGGGTGACTCATCCATCTCAACTTTTAAAAACATCTTTTTATTTAGTTTTAAATTATAACAAGCTCATACAGAAAAAGAAGATGAAAACAAAGAAGGATAAGTGAAAGACAAAGAAGAATGAGAAGTGAGTTAAGTGAAAAGTGAAAGCTTTTGTTTTGCTTTCACATCTTTCTCTGACAGTTCCAATATAAGGATGAAGATAAAGATAAAATGAATACAAATTAGATACAATTACTTTTTAGTATGCAGGCAGTGCGCAGGTCTGGCTTTATTATCGTTCTAATGTTATTGTTGTCGGTTTAATCTGAGTAAGAATATCCATAGTTCTACTACTTTATAACTAAAATGTGAAATGTAGAAAGAGAATTAATTCCATCATGCTGGACGCGACTATTGTTGGAATGGATCAACGTGGAGTTGCTACAAATCGAGTGTGTCGCGCGTGGGACGCCTGCTTATTTATGGAAACAAGAGTGAAATGAGTTAAAAATAAACGACTCAGGTCGGAGAAATAAAAAACGAGAAAAATATTAAAATTACAAGAGAAAAGCATACTATACTATGGGAGCAATACAAAATTACTTGGTTTTCAAAATGAAAGTCATGTTCAGCGGCGGTATGTTGGGCAGGGGGGGAGGCTGTTCGCCGCGGGTGTCTCTAGGCTTTGGGGTGACAAGTGGTCCACCAGGCTGTATGGACTGTAAACTGTGATAGTTCCCCTCATTTCTATCTACATGCAACTTCTGTTTATGATGATTTCAAATAAAAATTGTTCTAAGAAACTTTATATTTTGTGGTCTACTACGAAAAAGTCAATCGTTTGTTAATATCCAAGATGGCTGACTTAGAAGATTGGCAGCACTTGTAACTCTAGTTAATTTAGTGTTTTTATATTTTGTAATAGAGAAAATCTATCAGATCAAAAATTGATCTTCTTAAACAAAGTAAGTTGCTTAATGTTTTTGTTTGAAAATTGTTTTCTTTATCATCACCAATAATTTATTCTTATATTCTTACCAAGAAATCTCATGTTTTACGGTTTTTCTACAGCAAAATGGAGCGTGAGTTAGTTAATTTTGGCCTGAGCTAAATACTTCTAACAATTTAGGTGTCTTAATCAGAGTTGGATTAACCCATAACGAAGGCCTATATCTATGGCCCGCAGAAGCGGGCATTCTGTGCATGCGATTCATGCTGGCGACGCTGCAATGAGGCGTCGCGTGCTGACGCCACCGTCCAACCGCGCAGATTGCCATAGCCTTGCACATTGCTCCAGTCCCTAGGCCCAAGTTTAACTGCATGCTGGCGGTAAAGACCCTTGCATTGATGCTGCCAATATCCCTGAATATTGCAATTTGAATTGGCCATTGGATATGGGACTTAACCGACTTAATCCCCCCACCCCTTTCGGCCGTGAAACCCGGACAGATGCCTAATTTATCTAAAAGTTAATCCGGCCTAGGTCTTAATAATATTCTGAAGTGCAAATGCCCAAAAACGTACACAATGATGGGGCTAGCAAAATATGATCAATGACTGGGCTTTCTAAACAAAAAATAAGACTTTGCCATTTGGCCTCTTTGTGATTGCCTAAATGACTTTTTCAAAAACTTCCTAGTGCCGTACTTGATGGGCTTAATAGCCTTGGTGGGCTAATAAGTTATTACATCAATTGTTGATCCAATGGTCGCGGGTCCAGCAAAAGCCTTATAAAAAGATGTAAGCTCTGTTTAATTGATATGAATGTGCAGTTATCCTACATGTTGCACAAATGAAGAATATGCTTAACCGCTTTTTTATGAAAAAGTAGAGTATAAGGTTATATTCAAAATTGGCGAGATATGTGTATATCTCTGTATTAAATATTTTCTTACTGATTATTCAAATGGGAAATATTCAAAATAGTTAACAACCTTCAAAATTTTGGGAACTCACCTTGATCGGGCTAATCTTGAAATCTTGAAACATTTGGCAGTTTCTTAAATATCCGGATGTAAAAGTGGTACCAATACACTAGTTTTATTTTGGCAAAGTAATAAATACATACTACGTTATTTACTTAAGTCAGCAAGTAAATAAGTACCAATACTACAACAACTACTACTAATACTACTTGGTTTGTCTTTCTTATGAAGAAAATCAACAGAGCATCCCACTAACCCAGATACTTCGGGCTTGGTTGCTTTAAGTGCAACTTTTGCTTTCTACCTTCGACACGGATTGACGCGGCGCCGGAACGCAGAAGAAAGTAACCACTATACCTACGAATTTGGTCCTTACATGTGATTGCAGTGTTTACTTTTACTAAATAATCAACAAGTTAGTTAAGCTATAAAACTAAGCAAAACAGAAAGTCATCGTTGTATTCGTATGAGTGCAAAAATAATTTTATGTTATTTGCAGGGATTCAATAAGGAATAGATTTAGCTGGCGCCGGAAGAGAGTAAAAATATGCCGACCGCGTGAGATGTCACTTAAATAAATATAGTAGGTCAGCGCTCAGGAGTTGCAAGTTTGAGCTTGCGATCAACCGATATGCGCTTGAAATGTAGATTATGGTGAATAAAAGGAGAAGTGTGTCCACGAAAATAAAAAGCGAAAGAAAGTCGACTGACTTTCTTCCGGCTCTTAATCCAGCGACAATATCGCATAGCGAATGATCACGCCAGACAGATGAAGAAATTCAACCACGGCCATTAATCTCACTTTTATCCGAAGGCCTAGAAAGCGTTACTTTCAACTTTTGACTCAAGTTATTTAGTTCCCAACGGTAATAACAATAACAATTTATCATGTGTCAATTAAGGTTAAGTTCTATTTAAAAATTTATGAATAATTTATGTAAACTTTAATAATAATAGTAGTAGTAACTCCTAATTATTATGATTAAATTAAAATAAATTTGGGTTTTAAACGAAGGTGTAATAATAAACAATTAACCAATCACCAGGAAATGCGACGGCCTTGCCGAGCAGCCGTGGAGGTATCCGTTCTCAAAGTGAATTATTATAAGCGCCCTGCGTCACATTACTGCGCTCAGCGCTAAGCTAAAATAAATCATTTACTTAGCAATAAAGCTAGAATTATATGCATCTGTTTGGTTAATTTTTAGGCAGCAAAACAGAAAAAACTCCGCCCTCGTGCATTTTTAATATCGTGGCGACCTTTTGGTTAACTCTGCGCATTCGGTTGTGCGCACTAGATTACCTTAAAATTATATTAGTTTCACACTTTGTGTTACATACATATTTATGCACTTCTCTAATAAAACTTAATACCTTAACTAAAACAGTATTATTGTTTTATTTGTCCAATAGCACTGCTAGCAGTGCTGGAAGAAAGAATACATCTCACAGGAATGGACCAAGAGTATATGCACAATATACATAAAAGGCAAAAGAATGACATGCTCGAATTACTGGGGAATCTCGCTTCTAAGCAACAGGTACAAAATATTAACGTTTATAATCAACAAATGACTCTAACATTTAGTTGTTAAGATAATGAGAGAGTTGCAAGCGGGATGCAGACCGGGAAAATTGACAGTAGATCATATGTGCAACGCCAAACATATCAGCAAACCATGGGACTACAACATCAACGTATACAGCAATTTAGTCGATTTTAAACAGGTCTACAATTTAATAAATACTGACAGATCTGGACATACCAGGAAAACTTGTAAAGCCAATCAAACTAACCATATCAGAATCCACTGTGCAGATTTGGGTGCAGGAACAAGTATCGAGAAACAAAGGTTGAAGCAAAGCGATGGGCGGGCACCAACTTTCTTTAACCTTGCTGCTGGAAGAATTCGATAAATCTGCATTTTACTGTTTTGAGGAATACAGACTTTAGACATTTTCATATGATTTTTTTCCTATTTTACTATTTATTTTTAGGGGGGTGGAGTGCTGATAGTACTGTCTACCAATATGCGGCCCAAAACTTAATCACTTCCACCAATGTGGCACTGAGTATCAAAAGTTTTGGACAACCCGGGTTTACATCCTGACTGTAAAGTACGAGGCAAAGATCGACGCTATCGAAAGGAACATACTAAAAATCCTTGGCTCAAAAAAAGGGAAAACTGCCTTATATTAGAGACGACCCAGCAAAGGAGTATATCAGGCTCTAAAAGACCAACCAGTCCAGTAGCGTAACTTTGGAGCCCTGACGCAAAAATGTAAAGGATTATCTCTCAAAACACAAAAATTTATTTGTCTTATTTGTTTCATTTGAAAATTGAGATGAATAAGCAAAGCAGCCATATATACATGCACATGCAACGCATTGTGCAATGAAGGAAATAATCAATTCGTTCATTGGCGACTCTGTAATTACGCCACTGAACCAGTCAATATATTTTATTAAAGTACAACGCCTTAGATAGACAAGCCACATCATAAAAATACCAGAAAGATCGTTCCATGATAAACCGACAAAAAATTGACGAAATGGAACTCATAGTCACGGAGTTTAATAAAATTTTTATCGTAGGTTCCTTTCGTTATTCTAGTAAAGAATCCAAAGTATTATTTCTGAATCTCGAATAGTTTCAGAGAAAAATCTTAATATAATATATGTTGCAACCCCTAATCAAAAATCTTATCACAAAAAAAGATGGGCAATGGTTTAAAAATGATTTTAATGATATTTTAAATGAAAATTATTACTGGCAAATCTGCCTTCAATTTGTTTGCAATGAATTAAGATGCGGGAATTAATTATTCAAATCACCCTCTTTGAACCCAAAGGCGGTGAAATTAGGACGATGTTTTTTTGTTGATTACTTTAGTAAATATATTAAGAAAAGTTTTGCAAAAAAAACATAACATTGATATCTGCTTCGCTTTTTGATGATAATGCTACTTGAAGTTTTTTGATAAAAAATCAAAAATTTACCTTTGCTTAATCATAGTTTAAAAAATTCACGAGATTTAAGAGGAAATTGACTTTAGGCATAATCTATATTTATTTTAGAATCCCTTATTACTAAAACGGTTAATGCCCTATTAAAATATTCAAGTTATGATTCACTTACACTCGATGTCATCAGATTTTTAAGAACTATGTTCATTTTTTTCTAGAAAACTATGGAAGATATGGAAATAATATTTTGGATTTTTTACTAGAAGAACGAAAAAAATCGACAAAACCAATTTTATTAAAACTATGGGTTCCATGGTTTTGTTGATTTGGCATGCAAGAACTCAGAGGGAAGAATTCCCAAACGAACCCTGAACGACCAAATAGTGGAGAAAAAGCCAATTAGAAGATCCAAGGAAGATATTGGAGAATTAAGTAAGCAAGAATGTGGGACGAATCCACAAACTAAGATGATGGAAGAAAGTGGCACAAGTCAGAGAAAAATGTAGGCGGAAACTAAGAGCGGCCAAAGCTCAAAATTGGCTGTAGTTCCAGAAGAGTGATAATTTATATTTATCTTATCTAAACCTCTATCTAAATTCAGTCACATTTCACATTCTAAACTTTTCAAATTTCACCATCTTTTTTATTGCATGTAGTATTAAAAATCATATAGTAGCAACCAATATCAATAATTGTTTGATATATGCTCTAGTTCATTATTATTAACAAAATAAGTCGTTGCTAGGGTTGCTTAGAGGAAGAGTAATTTGCAGGATCCTGTTCAGGAGGTGAGTCTGTGGGGACGTCGGTACATTCATGAACTATACCATCAAACGGAAGGCGCTCACATAGTCTCTAGAAGCTGCGGTGGAGCGAGCATATCATACTTTGGAAAGCAGAGGATCCAGCGAAGGAAATATTCAAGACTCAACCTGAAGGGGGCAGAAGATCAGGAGGGTCAAAACTGAGCTGAGAAGACGAAGTGGCTACTGATGCAAAGAAGCTGAACATCCGGAAGTAATATAAAAATTTACTAATTACTAATTAGTCTATTTTAAACACAAAAAAAGCATGACTTTGGAGTATTTTAACTATCGTCATAACTTTTTGGCCAACCCTGCGCAAGTGCATGCGCGCACAAACAGTTTTATGTTATTTGTGTCTTTTATTAGAAATTAATGTTTTTACAAAAATATTGTTATAGTTTTGTTTTTGCGGTACTAGCATTGTCCTTAACATTTATTTATAAAATGGCGGATATCATCAACAAAATAAAAAGTGAATCAATTGATTTAATCAATATTTATGCTTTTTATATTAATTGAATTGTTGCTCGTTTAAATCAATTCCAATTGTAGCGCATTTCCGGATTCGAATTAGACATGAAATTTATTGCGTCAACCTTGATCGTTGAAAATGGCAAGATCGTTGCTGCTCACTCTTTGAGTTAGCTAATTCAATCATTCATTCGCGCGTGAGATTGTAGAATCGCAGAAACCTTATTAAATTTAATAAACGAGCCAATGCATAATAATACATATTCATAATAATGTGCATCTTATACCTACTGAGCTTATTACTTATTATCATTCTTTTATATGCGAAGAAAACGAACTGACATTAATATTACGTCTACGTGCCTAATGAACGTAATAAAATTGTGAAGGCAGACAGGCGTATTTAAGAATGTCACACATCCGCATTGTTATTACAAATATAAGTTAACGATTCGGAGTGGAGAGCCGAGTTGCATGTGCATTAGTTCACGGTTTATATAACTGCAATGAAATATATGCGTTTCAAGGTCTTTCTCATGTTGCTATTTCGTAATACGTAATTAATTTAAATTTGTAGTTTACTTTCCTTCGTTTACTTATTGATTTTGCTTTACTACTAGATTAGATATATGCATAGATTTAGGGTATTTTATGAAGTGTCAAGAGGCTTGTTTTATAGAGAACGTGTCTCAAAATTATGTTTTTTAGGAATTAGATCAGTTCGAAATTAGTGGCGTGTGAAGACTACACCAGGAGCGAAAGCAGAATTTGCCTTCTTCTGTACTATCCGTCGTAAGAATGAAACAACGGTTTTGGTGCCCAGGTGTGCTCTTTTCACCCTCTCTCAGTTATACGGCCCTGATGGGTGGATCTAAGTATAGAACCTTGCAGACGCGCGCGGATTAGCGGAGGAAAACTTATACTTATAACAAATTTCTCTTGTAAAAAATGAACTTTTGTTCCCAGAATCACAAAAAAAATATGTCATCAACTAGATGAAATTTCGTACCAATTTTTCTACTTAAATATAAACAAATCTTAATATAAAAATAATTATTATAAATAATTATAATAATTATTAGTTGTCACGTGTAATTTCAATACATTGAAGAAGTCACGTTGGAGATTTAGGAATCTGAGATTTGACATTTAGAAAAGAAATCGTTCCACACACATTTTCCTTGTACCAAAGGTCAAGACCGTCGTCGAATCGAAGGATACCTACCACCACAAACTCCTCTTTTCACTTTTGCAAACTTGATTCTCCATTCCCTCTTCTTCATCTTTTTCTTCTCTTACTAACACAATTAATCAATTACGAAACTAAGATTAATGAAACCAGATCTAATTCTCTGACCCATAAACCACTTCACTTCCAAGGAAGAAACCAACCAGATTAACGACTGACAATACGTTCTCTGTTATCATTTCTGGTAATAGATGATTTGATAGTTACTTAAGCTATCCTTTGGGTAAAGTTACTCGCGATTTCTAGGAAGTCTCTGTTGGCGGTGGCGGCGGAAAAGACGATGTCATTCGATCGCAGAATTAGTTCATGACCGCGCTTCAACCGACCAGAAGTAGAGCAAGGCCGACTATCACGTTCGACTAGGTTAGGCTGTTGTGTTATGCGTACCTTCGTAAAACTCGCTCATCTCATAATCAGGTCATCAGTGTCATTGCGTTCTCGTAAAAGCTTCATGTCAAGCAGAAGTCTATGCAAAGCGAATGTGTGGAGATGTGGAACGAACATGTGGGAATGGAAACGCCGAGTCGTGGATGTCCAGCCATGTGATGGAAATACATATTGGAGAGTAATGAAGTGATAAAGAGGATGGGTGGATGGGGGGAAAATGGGGTAGTATGACAGCCCTGAATTGTATCTCGTTTTGTCTGAAAATTGATAACAAGCGTACAAAAATCTTTTAGAAAGTTCGATTGATTTGATTTGGATTGCGGTTCAGAGGCGATTTTAGGCCTAGGCACACTAGGCGTAGGCCCGCGCCTATCTATCCTGGAGCGGAATTTCCTCCCGGCATCTTCCCAACAAACGTAAAATTAAAATTAAAATAAAACAAAACTTTCTGTTCATGAAAATTTTTTTTTATTTAAATTGATGCTTAAGCTTTGTTAATTAACTTTTGGGAATTAGGGACCCAATAATTATAAATAAGTTAAATACTTACTATTTATTCTTTACTAACCTACTCTTTATTTTTTATATTGACCAGCCAAGAAAACTTTGTTTAATGTATTGTTGGTTGCTGATTCAATTGATCTCATCTATCACTCTAATTTGTAAGAAAGCAAAAATTTGAAAATATCATCGTGTTATATTAATAATGTCCAAAGTTTTCGAGATACTCGAGAAATCCTGGTCGAGAATTTTCGGTTTCTATAGATATAGAAAAGGTTGAGA
>JARJDU010006325.1:0-10092 GCA_030264695.1 Lissagria laeviuscula
AAAGAAACAACGTTATAACTTACTTTTCTTGAAAGAACTTTCAGCTAATCCATTATCTGGATATATCCTGAAACATAAATAATGCAATGAATCCCATCGATGACAAGAAATTGAAACAGTAAAAGTTATTTAAGGAACAAAACTCTTGAGGATTTACTCAGATTTCGATTGCGATTCCCTTTGCAAGACCAGATTATAAAGAATTGCTTGTTGTTCTTTAGATCGTGCTTGTATGGCTGCTACATTTGTCCACTACTTCACCATCATCGGGTTTAATTAGTTTTTGTTGCCTTTCGATTAAGAAACCAACAGCAATCTCTAGGAAACTGTCGAATCAATCAGTCTTGCACGCGGGAGGTATTTGTCCAGCAATCGAAATCACAAAAGAAGCAAGGAGGGAATAGCAAAGAAAGAAAAATCAAATAGTCCGACCTGGGTCGTTCCGATCTTTGCAACCGACTTATACACCAAAACAAACATTATTGGCGATTACAAAAGAAATAAATGTTTGGCGTTCGTTCCATGGGAAAATCCTTTGTTCCGATACGCATGGGATTTAAGAAGTCGGCGTGTAATAAGAACTCAATCGGTTTACTATATTTATATTTTATTTCTTCTTTCAACAACTTTTATGTGAACGGTCATTGGTCAATACATAGAAGTTTCATTGATTTTTTTTATTTATTTATATATGCAATGCCAATACCCAGCGGTGAATTTAGAGCTAGCGCACATATAGTTTAAGGCCCTTCGTATAGAGGTTTCCACTATCCAAACTTGGAGGCTTCTTTAGTTTGAGAGGCCCCAGGCGCGCGCTAATACCACAAGCTAAATAACCCAAAAATGAAAAGACAAACAAATGATTTATGAAATTTTCTCGTTTTAATTAGTCTCCGTGTTTATGTCCAAGGCTCTCTAGCAATCTATCATAAGGCTTAATTCGAACTGAGGGAATCCTAATATATTCCCATAATCCATGATTGCTTTCATTATAAAATGATGCGTTGTTAAGCGTTCATAATGAAATTGGTTCAGACACATATTAGCCGCTTTGATTTAATTAATTAAAGCGTGATTAATAGTTAGCACTAATTTAGATGTCGTTTGATTTGCATTAAACAACAGGTGAATGAAACACAAGAGAACAAAGGGTATTTTCATTCCATGTCTCCACCCACGCACGCACGGGTGGCTTCTAATACACGTTGAGCATAATAAAATTATTATCGATTACCGCAACATTGTCGTCTTTTAAACTTTATTGGAACGTATTGGTCGTTTCCTATTCTGATTATTGCAAACTATTTCAATTATCTGCTCTGGAATTACTATCAAATTATATTATAAATATTCATACAAGCAATGTACATATATTCTCATCCATATGTGTTAAGTTTGATTGAAATTCCACACAAACTACCAAAATGTTTAATAAAACCATCATGGAAGTGTCACCAATGTAATATTTCTCCTAAATTGTAATTTATTACACTTGATGTTAAAGCAAAATTTAACTATTCATATTTCAAGGCAAGGTCTCAATTTATTACTGTTTGCAATAAGCTACGTGCTTCAGAAAGTAACGACGGCGCCGGCGAGTCAAATGGTCAATGCTCGTGTCTCACATTTAATACCTATGTATTTTGTAATTTCATAATACTACTCTTAGGACGTGGGTTCGGTAGTTGAGGTCTGTGTTGCATGTTGGAGATGAGATCCATACAAATACCACGAACAAACCAGACAATTGTTGCACATTGTACCGGAGTCTGGAAGTATCATTGATAATAATGCAGACAGCGAGCTGCCTGCTGTATATTCCCGAGAACTATTTGAAATATGTTGTCTATAGCCCGCAAGCTTGTTCTCGGCATCATGCAGCATGTTATCGCCCTTGTGCTATGAAACATTACTCGACATCGTAACCACAGTACTGCTTGGATGTGTTGTACGAGGAAACTAATGCGAGAAACCGCATACTCTGACGTTCACTTCGTTTCCGATGATGTTTTGCACTGCCCACATTAAGTTTATTGTTACGGTAGATTCTTTATTTCGTATCAAAGAAGCTTAGGAATGATAATGAATTCATGTCTTGTTGTGTTAATCGTCGTGTTTGTATTTTTCAAGAAAGTTTTGGTTTTAACACGCGCATGCGTAAGGTGTGCGTCAAACACCTGATGAGATTACTTATTTAGATTAAAACAGCTAAAGCAAATATTTGTTTTGGCTGTGCTACAGGTTATGCTTTGCATGTTATAATTGTATAACTTAATAAGTTATTCATGAGGGGTAGATGGGTTACTTCATTAAATTCAACTTGACCATTAGAATTCTCATGGAAACTAATAAATACCTTCAGAGAAGAGGTAATCAAATATTTTATGATGATACATGACTAAACTTGGATTAGGTTTTGGCAGTACACAAACCCCCAAGCAAAGAATTTTCTTCAGCACCTTGCCCCTCAGTAAACTAGAATTATATTGCAAACGGTGATCGGCACAAAAGCAAATCTTAGTAACCGGTCAAAATTTCCCTATAAATTAAGATTTTTTTCTTCTAATTTTCACAATGCAATCAATGATCCTAGATATTTTCTAGGCACCCAGTATCCCAAAGACAAAGTGGCCCGTCTCTTCCGCTTCTATCTAAAACCGCCTCTAAGTTTAAGTTTAAACGCGTTGTGCCTTGGATGTAGGGCGTGCCCCGCATCCCGCACAGTTAGTCGGGTTAGGGTTAGGCAATCCCAGAGGGGTGCCAGAACTCACAGTAAAACAACTACCAACCTAGATAGGTGCGTCCCTGGGTTAGAGCTTCAATGACATCTATAGCAAGAGAGTTGAATTCAGCAAACTGTATTTGAAAAATCACAAATTCTTTGCTACAGACTTATTCGATATCATCAAATTGAAAATTATCAACCAGAGTGAACAAGAATTCATATAATTTTTTACATCAAGCTATCAAATCGACATCTGCTCTGCTTACAGATAAGATGAGCCCCTAATAAAAATGAACTTAATGGCTATAAGTGAAAACAAGATAAATCAATCATTTTCCCATTAACTTCATCGATACTAAACTTCAGTTAAAAAATATGTGTATAATAAACACAATATGAAGTAACCCGAAAGCAATTCTATGGGTTTCTTGACTTATCCAATCAAATATTGACCTCACATCACCGAACACTGAAATGGAATATGAAAAGGGAAAATATAAATTTATCTGAAATCGTATGAATTGAAAGCACTCAAGAGCAACATGTGTATCCAGTAATAATTTTAAGAAAACATTCGAGATGTGGCATCTGCTGCTCTTGCAAGTATGCACAGCAACTCTTTCATCTATTGAACACCATTGAACATATTGACATTTCGGAATGTCTCAACGCGCCGCGCATGAAACGTTTATGGTAATTCAATCAATGTACTCGATATTAAATTTCAAATCAATTTTTAGTCCTCGCCTACGCTTGCTCTTGCACAATATGCGTACAGTTAATATGTTTCAGTTTATTCTTCGCAATTTACTTAAAGGATTCCCGAGCAGCACAGCACTTCGTTCATGGCTAGGCCGATATAACGTAGATAAAAATATAAATTGAATGATTTCAACGGTTTCGAGTGCTGGAAAGTTTCAGGCAATAAAATCGCTGGAAATATTTCTAGTGGTTGCTCGGGATGGATTGAAGCCAATTCAATCCTCTCGTTTTCTATTTAATCTTAGGTAAAATGAAGTGGGTAATGATTGGGTTGGTGGAAAATGTTCATTCAATATTTGATATTGAACGAAGGAATGATTTAGTTTTTAATTTGTACATTTACGAGAGTTTCTCTATTAATTTTTTTCAATTGAGACTCATAAATACGTGATATAAAACGTTGAATCATAAAAATTATCAGCGTTTGAGATATCTTTTAACTTAAAATTTATGATAGCTGTTATACCATTTTACTTACTAGCTTTGCTTAAATTGTGTTAGTAAATTTAGTAAATGCGCAGAATGATTTATAATCTAAGCATTTTAATCAAAAAATATTTACTGTTTCTATGATGTTCTTGATTAAAGTACTTTTATATATTTTACGATTAGTGGACTGCAATCCCAATAAGAAAACGAAGAGAGTATCCAAATAGTGTAAATATTTATTTGCGTAGAGCAGAAAAGTGCAAATATTTTCATTTCCGCTTGGGTACTAGCATATTATGTATGAAATATTACGTAGAGTATATTTATATAGCTCAAGAAGCTCAAAAATAACTAATTTTCGGAAAGTATAAAATACCTGCAGAATTACTGAAACACACGCTGATGGTGATAGTGGAACCTGCAAGTCATGCTTGCGGAATGGAGGGTGGCAATAATAGTCCTATTTTACCAAAGGAATGTGTCAAATACAGGGGTTTAACCCTCTTGAACGCTGCATTTCAGGTATTCACAAACATATTAGACCGAAAACTATAACCGTTAGCGGAAAATATCATGGGCGGCTATTAATGCGCCGTCCGCCCGGATAGTACTACCTTTTCGCTGTGGAAAATCATAGAAAAAGTTAGCGAATGGATCAAAACGCATCACGAATTCATGGATTTCAGAACAACTTATGACAGCGTTAAGAGGGTAGAGTTGTACAATACAATGCAGACCATGAGCATATTGCGGACGTTGATTCAACTTACCAAAATTATCATGAAAGGAATGGTGTTCTCTATAAAAATAGAAAATGACGTCTAGAAACAATTTCCAGAGGCACTCTCGTCTACAATATTTAACTTGGCTCTCGAACAGATTACCAGAACGACAGAAGTTGTTTGCAACCAGAACAATATACACTAGAATCAGTCACTGGGGTGTGAGTATGACATTGACATAATCGGTCCAACAGACCAATTTCAAGAAATGATTCAATTAAAAAAATTATTGCCGAAAAAAGCATGGTTACAGCGACAATAAATAATACAATATGCAGAGGGCGAAACTACTTTGAAGTAGTCGAGCATTTGGTCAACCTTCAATCAACCGTGAACAATAATAATAAATAACATTAGCCAAGTAATCAGATAAAAAATAGTCCGCGCCAACCGATGTTTTAGCATACTGCGAAAAATACTGTCTTCCCGAAACCTACCAAGAAGAAAATAACTCAAAGTGTAGAGTACTATAATTTTACATATCGCCATGTATTGTTCGGACATCTGCACTTTGTCCAAACAAGATGAGTTGTTGCTGGGAGTATTGGAGAGGAAAGTACTTCGTAGTAGCCCTGGCCCGGTTCATGAGAAGGATCAGTGGAGACGTTGATACATTAGTAAACTCTACTAACAAACAGAAAATGCTGATATAGTCTCAAAAATCAAGATAGTATACCTACGAAAAGCCGAAAAAGTCGTACGCTGGGAAACAAAGATCATATTCACAGAAAAAATGATTACTAAGAAAAGGTTCAAGCCTCAACAAGAAGGGCGTAGAAGACCAAGAACAGAATGCACAGAATAGCGAAGGAGGTTAGAGGAAGTCAAAGAGGAGTTTGTGCAATGGGCCCAAATCAACGTGGCATTGACCAAGGCTACACTTCCATCTAACACAGGATTGCATATCCAAATAATTTTTTTTTTTGCAAAATTTTTTTATGGTCATCAAATATTTAAATTAAACAGCGCCAACTAAGTTTAATGATCCGCTGTTTGTTCACAATTTCAACGTAAACTATAAAAATTTAAATCTATTTCCAATTCGACTGTTTTTGTATGGCAAAATCATAAAATAGAGAAATATTTCGAGTAAAGCCAAACAAAACAAAAGCTTTTATTAAATTTCTGTCTGCTCTACATCAAGTTGAGTTATGCATGTAGACAAATTTGGTGCATTGCCTTATTCCATTCGGATATATATTGGAATATATACAGGCAGTAGTCTGTACTATCTAAATTATAAATTGTTTTATTTCTAAAAATTTAGATTATATGCAAAAGAGGTTTGTGAATTCAAACATTTTGCTTGAACGTTAAAAATAGAAATATAAATTATTCAAAAACAGCAGAATTTATAAACGTAACGATTTTCGATGTTCACAGTATATTCACACATTGAGAAAATACTTTGATGTAACCAAATACCACCAAAACGCCGCAGGGAAAGACGACTCCTTAAGAAAACGGGATTTGCTTGCAGGAAGCAAAAAGGTGCGGCATTGGGTTGGTTGTTGCCTGTTCCGGTTATATATTTTATTTCCATCCCCTTCAGCTGTGCACTACTATATTACCTATATTTATTCGAAATGCGACGCAACACAATCTCATTTTAAAAACGGCTTCGCAGCTATACAAAAAAGCTTTTTGCGTTAAACTTTAGAAGAAACAACTGCGCTCTTTATCCAAATTCAGTTTTCTTAAGCCTTAGAAAACACTTACAAATCAATACATAAAAAGATGTCAGTAATTAATACTATTATGACCTCCAAATTCAATTAGATTTAATTTATAGATTAACATAAAGCCCAAAGTTGAGATTATTTCACATTACATTTATTATTATGTAATTATTTGTGCATATTGTTAGATTGCAATTTGCAATTAATTCTTGTCGAGCTGAATTCGACTGCAAGCTTTGAATCTGCATGCATTTGAAATGGCTTGACATTCCCTGATGCATTCGGGCAATGAAGCTGGGGCAAGCAGGGTGGTGAAAGCACGCAGAGGGAATATCGTAGACACGGCACATATCGCATGGAAATGATTAGGGAGCGGAATTAGTTCAACTTGAATTAGTCGAGTTAGTCGCATTTAATGCGAGACGAGAAATGCATTAGACGCCACTTGGCTTTTGCCAACGGTAGCGGTGAATGCTGGAAATTTCACTGGGCATATTGTGCAGGCGCCGGGCAACCGTACCTATTCTAAAATGTTTGCTTACTAATATCTAATTTGAATTGATTTACGGTTCACTTCATTTTCTAATTATGTCCACATCCGATTATTTATTGAAAATAATTGCAAAATCTAAGTTTCAAGCCATAAATTAATTTCCCTTCGCTTATAACGATATTGGATAGTTATAGGTCTCAAAAAATGTTAAATGTAAATAAAAAAATGCACTGTTTGATGGAAATGCGTTGTTTGCAACTAGTCCAAAAAAGCAAACAGCTAGTTAAAGAGAAAAAGGTGAGAGTAGTTTTCGACGTCAGCACCTAACGACGTCAACAGCATCAACCAGTCATTATTCCCAAACCAATTCTTTTATGATCCGTAAACCTTCGGGTTGGTTATTTCCCCGAGGAATGTAACGTTGCCCTGTTGGTACTTGAACGTGCGACGCTGTCGTATTCTCTTTTTGCAACGTCGTGCTTTCAATACAATGTTGGAACATGGTCATTCCATCATTTGACATACGCCTCCATCCACGTACACGCAGTAGTATAAAAGTTCAGCATCTACCTATAACAGCGTGCGATTTAATTTACATTTTATGCTCATACATGCTCTTTTCCAAGCGATTTTTTGTTGCTATCCAATATAAAAATAAAGCATCTTAGATAAAATTACAAAAGCAGATAATGTAAATTTTGATGGGTTACATTCTCAGAATTGAAAAGTGCCACTTGTTTAATAATGTTCATAGATAATGTAAATATACTCTGAGATTGCTTAAGACAACGAAAACGTAGCGCGATGCTATAACCTAAGTTGTCTCGACAATATCCTGGGTGTTTGTACGCCTCAGGCGACTTCGAACACCAGCCGTGTTTATATTAAAAGTATCAATATCTTCTCTCGTAATATTGGAAAATCACTCTCCTACAATTGCAATAAAACCCTCGCTATTTTCTTTCTATCTTTGCACTTGCAGAATAATTCAAATTTGAGGATAGTCTTTTACAGCTACCAACGAAACTTGTTTATTCATTCGTTTTCGAGCTTTGTACAAGGATTCCTCTGACGTTTTTACACAAAGCGAACAATATGCAACTTGCATGGTGCAATGATTACAGACATCTAGTACTCTTGTTCCTGGAATTTGAGCGTTTGAGGCATATAGCATCTACCTGTCTTTGAGAATACTTTAACACATTTTGCTTTCGTAGTTTGTTATATCTCAACGCTCTTGTTTTCCATGTCTCTTTTCAATGTGTGCTGTATCAGCAGCGCTTGCGAAAGCATCTGAGCAAAGCCTTACTGTTTGCATCCGAAACGGCTGGCTGTTTGTAAGCGCTGTCGCTGTTTCATAAAAGCAAATCCGTTGCCCAATATATTTACATAAGCTTAGAAAATGTTGCTTTTAAGCTTTGTATTTGCATTGCATTTGCTTTAAATATTTCGGGGGCATGTATAATGGAAATTGGGTACATACATGTGATGCGTTTCGCTTTAATCCTTGCAAGTTTCTCTTTGTGTTGGTGCGACTGGTTGTGCGATGGGGCTTTTGCTTCGAATGTTCATGCTTTATGCAAAAATATATATTTTGAGTATATTTGTGTATCATTTTAATATTCAATTGACGGTTGAGTTAATATCAGTACGTCCACTTGAATGTCATTAATGTTGGATGTATCAAAAAGTTGTGAAATTTAATAATAACAATAATTCCAGTGGCTTCAACTCGTAAAATCGATATTGCTACATAGATGTAAAATATTACGATCAAATTAATTAAAGTTGCGTTGGTAACATTAATTTTGTACCTACTTATATGTAGTTGTAGTTATATTAATCAAGCTTCTTGTTCATGTTATGAGCTCACGGGGTCATATAATAGACGACAGGGCGTCAAGTTGAATGATTAGTTTTTAATTAAAACGAAAGCGCGTTTGTTATTCTTGATTAGCTTGGAAATTGTTAGGTGCAATCTTTACAAACCTTGATTAACTTTGAGCTTTATATAGTTTGCCATAAAAAATATTTAAGCAAAACACAAGTTTATTACAACCATGTAGCTGTTTTCTTTTTTTTTAAGTAATAACTAATAAATTAATTCATTAATACAAATATGAATCATTATTCATTTATACGCAATCACAAAAGTAATTAATAAACAAATTCAGAGTTCATCCATTAATAACAACCATTGCCACATTGTTATAAAAATACATTCAGATTTTATTTAAATTTATATTTTATTGAAAATTAACATACAATTTTAATAATGTAATCGACATATAAAAAGAGTGATCGGAAACCGATTCATGTACTTAAAGTCTTTAAAATGACTATACAGTTTCAAATTTTGGGTTAAAAGTTAGTCACTTTGCGAAGTTACAGCAACGCTGTTTAAAACCGCAAAAGTTGAAATAAACATCATGAAAAAAGAAATTTATTCCAAGTCAGTTTTATTTAAGCAAATAACTCTTGTTTTCGGTCGTTATCGTGGGCTTGGTGCTTGGTGCAAGGCCTGAAATTGATGAAAATTGAACTTTTTTCGAAGTAAAAATTATTTCAGCTTCGAAACAAAACGGGATGAAGTTTTGAACATTTACATATTATGTCACCACATTTGATTCGCTTTCTTACTCACGATATGTATCAATGTGTTCAATACCTTTAAGAGGATTAGTGTAAACAGACAAGACCGATGATGTTGAAAGAATTTGAAGGTTATTTGGAAATAAATGCGTCGCAAAAACTCTTTAAAAAAAATTCCTCTAATTTAATTTTAATCACAAACGCAAGAAATATTTCATTTAAATAAAATACATTAATTTGTATTTACAACTTTCGTACAGTGCATAAATAAAGAATCTAAGAACTTGGCAGGAATCAATATGTCCACTTCAAAGTAGGTATAAAGTTTCTTCACAAAGCGTGCCAAGGAATTGGTTGCAAGGACGTACAAAAGATCCCGACAAGTTTCGTGGCTTCCTTCGCCGCGAACGAGACATCTCAAACATAACCTTCAACCCACCCACTAGCTTTCAAACAGCAAATTGAATGAGTTACTTCCTGATTTAGAAAACGCATTCAAACTTTAGCCTCTTCGTGCTCTTATTCTTCATCTTCTTTTGCTTCTTATTCTCTCCATGGCTGTTCTCTAAACCTCAAACTTTAAACTATCCTTGTAGATAAAGAGTTAAATAGGGACTTTTTGAGGTTTAA